>CM032232.1:26442500-26580000 GCA_019009955.1 Riptortus pedestris
TTTGGTTGTTGTCTCGTAATTTGTAGCGATTTACACCCTTATCGCAACAACCAAATGGTAAAAAATAATCCAAATTATTGGTTATAGTTAATATAAATTCATAGTTGTTGCTGGGCGGCATTACTTGTGGAAAATAAAATAGGAACTAATGAAATAATAACTATTAAAAGAGAGAAAATTATGAACGGGGGAACGTCATGAAAAAGAAATAGACAGGACACGAATAATTGATAAAAGACACAAAACAAAAAACGAAACAAAGAATTGTGTTTAATTCAAAAACAAAAATATTTTATAAAAGATAATAAAACTATAATTAGTAATAATTTATAATAAATAAACAAGGATTTATTTTAAACTTTTTTAAATCTTACAAAAGCATTCAGAATTTCACAGACCAACACGTATACGCACGCACGGATGTACACAAAATGTAGCACAAAATGTAATTTTGCATTACATTTGCTATTACAGGATTGGTTGGAACGGTGTGAACGACAAACTTGAAGACAATGCATCTATTTCATTTTCAGAGCTAGGTGGAATGATTTTTTTAGGCCTTGGCATATTAGAAGCTGATTAGGGGGTATATTGAGGGATATTTTAAATTTTCTATCCCTCTCTAAATCCACCACAACCTTGTGGGATTTCATCCTATAATTAGCCCGATATTTCATGTCATATCAAGCCCTTAAAAGTGAAGTTTGGCGACGATTAAACACGTTTTACGACCGCTAAAACGATAACAGATAAACACATAGCAGATTTCCCTTAATAGATACCTTGTATAACAGGAGGAAATAATAGTATTGAGCGTGAGAGAGAGGGGCGTTATATTGGGAGCGAGGGTGGGAGAGAGACAGCTAGTAATGAGTTACTCAGAGAACGGGTCTTGGAACTAGGTTAGTGAGTCACTGACTCTTCCGCTCTCTGTCTCCCCCTCACTCGTTCTTCTTTCTACGTCTCTTAGGACTATATATCGCAGATCTTTTTTCATTTAGGCTGTAGAACAAAAAAAAAAAAAAAGTTATTTTCTTCCAGTCGTATAAGGATTTCGGTGTCTGCCTTCTGAGAACAATTGGAACTCGGCCCCAGACGTGAGCAAAATATTGAAATTCGAGATCGCTCACCGAAAACCCGTCAGGCAAGAGGTCTAAGCAGATTTCCCACTCTGCTAATTTGGCGCAATGCATGTTCCTCCATTTGTCGTGTAATGATCCTTTTGTAAATGTAAATTGAAATTTGAGTTGTACGTGAGGTTTTATGTAGATCACCTTCGGATGGTGATCATATTATCTGGCTTTACAGAAGAAAACTGGCAAAATCAGACAAAACTCGCAACTAGACGATTTGGTTCGAAGTTTAGAATTGTAAAAATTTAAAAAAAATAACAAAAAAAAACTGAACAAATAAAAATAAATAACAATTAATAAACAGAACAAATAAAATTAAACACTATTGAAAAATAAACTAAGCAGATGTCCCACGTAAAGTTATACAATTGAGAAATCTCCATACGAGTGCCGATCAGTAACGGAAACGGCCGAACTAGCTTTTGCCGGGAACCATAGTTTGTCCGTTACACAATAAAAATGCAAATATCTCGGTTAATATTCAAGATACAGAATAAATGTATAGAACAATATTTATAGTAAATTTTGTAAATTAATTTACAATAAGATTGATTCTATACAATTTTTCGATCCGACGCATAATAACGGGGATATTTTGAATTCTCAATAATCCCCCCCTCTAAACCCCCCTCCCACTGGTCTGATTTAAACCCTTAACGAACTTGATCTTCCTTTTTACATAAAACGAATAAATTCCGAGTTTGGTAACGATCAAACAAAAATTACGACCGCTAGAGCGTTAACAGACAAATGTGTATATATGTATATAAATATATATATATATATATATATATATATATATATATATATATATATATATAATTTTGACCGAACCTCATTTTCGTCATCTCCTGGGTAGGATCGATGGACATTTGAAGAAATTTTTCGAAACTCGCGTCATGAGTACGACCTCAATAGCTGATTTCCCTTAAGGGAAATCTGCTAAAATGCTAATATCTCGGTTAATATTCTAGATAGAGAATAAATGTATGGGGTTGTAACATATGAAACGACCGTTTATAGAATCAGGAAAAAAATGAAAAATTGAGATCGAATCTGAAATATTATTCATCCAAAGTATTTACCATCATTTTCAATACACTTCTGCCAACGACTTACCAAGTTTTCTATCCCACTTTTGAAAAAGTTTGAGTCACGTGTTGAAAGAAATTCAGAAAATGCATTTATAATGTCTAAATCATCTGTAAAAAATTTTCCTTGCAAAAAGTTGTCCAAACTCCGAAAAAATTGGTAGTCTGTAGGAGATAGATCAGGGGAATATGGGGGGTGTGGTAGGACTTCATAGCCCAACTCCTTTAATTTGTTCACTGTCTGTATTGAAACATGTGGTCGGTGGTTCTTTGACGAGCAAGCAAAGAAACACACGTCTCTTGGCTTAACTGCTGACGTTCGTTGAGCTCGTGCGGGACCCAGGTATCGAGCTTTTTCACCTTTCCAATCGTTTTTAAATGCCTGGAGACCGTCATATGACTTGTGTCTAGCTCTGACGCAAGTTCTCTGACTGTTTTATGAGGGTCTTCTTCAACAGCTTTTTTAAGATCTTCGTCCTCCACTGATGAGTGAGGTCGTCCACGGGGCTGATTTTCTAAAGTCGTATCTCAAGAAGAAAATTTTGAAAACCAACGACGAATAGTTCTTTCATTAGCCCTTCCTTCACCAAACGCATGATTAGAATTCCTTGCTGACTGGGCCGCGGAATGACCAAGTTTATACTCGTAAAAGAAAATTATCCGGAAATCGCGTGTTTCCATGTTCCCGATTGATATTAAACTAAAATATGTAAGCCTACTTGGGATAAAATCAAACATAGCTTGCGACTAGAGGATTAACAAATGTTTATTATAGGTGGTAAATATTTTGCTTGGAATCAACACACAACGTTTTAATCCTTTTAAAGATTAGGGTTTACAAAATCGGACACTTCATGTGTTTCAACCCAATATATAACAATATTTATAGTACATTTAATTTGCAATACGATTGTTTCTTTAGAATGTTTCGATCCGACGTATAGTAACGGAGATATTTCGGATTTTCGAAATTTCCCCCTCTAAAACCCCCCTCCCTTTGGTCCGATTTTAGATGTTAACGAACTTGGTCTTCCTTTCTACGTAAAACGATTAAATACCGAGTTTGGAGACGATTAAACAAAAATTGTGACCGCTAGAGTGTTAACAGACAAATATATATATATATATATATATATATATATATATATATATATATATATATATATATATATATATATATATATCTATTGTAAAACTTTAAGTGGGAAATCTGCTTAGTTTACGCAGCCCCTGCGTGACGGACTTTTTCCCTTAAGGAAGATCTGATGAAAGCATGAAGTGAGAACGTTACATTTTATCCTTCAGTTTAGTTTTAGTTGGTAGAATGGAGTATTTGTTAGATTGGTGGTTATGTTTAGGACTTCTACAGGCCAAATTGGTTCCTAAGTCAGGATTAGCTAACTTTCTCCCAACTACATAATCTCCTGTCCGCCTCTTGGTCTTCCTCTCACGTCAGGTTCACTTACTTTCATCAAGGGGTTTCATCACGGCTCAAACTAAAACTTAATCAATTATTGCCAATTATTAAATCGTTCTCAAATAAATCCACACTTTCTTGTAATATCATATTAATTGAAGAAGGAAGTTCTTTTACAGGTAAACCGAATTTACAACTAACACTTTTTTTTTCGGGCTTATTTACAAAATCTAGAAAATATTTTAGCAGATTCCCCTTAAGGGAAATCAGCTATTGAGGTCGTACTCATGACGCGAGTTTCCAAAAATTTCTTCAAATGTCCATCGATCCTACCCAGGAGATGACGAAAATGAGGTCCGTTCAAAATTATATATATATATATATATATATATATATATATATATATATATATATATATATATATATATATATATATTTGTCTGATAACGCTCTAGTGGTAACAATTTTTGTTTGATCGTTACGAAACTCGATATTTAACCGTTTTATGTAAAAAGACAGATCAAGTTCGTTAATGGCTGAAATCGTACCGGGGGGGGGGGGGGTTAGAGAGGGGATTTTCGAAATATCTCCGTTATTATGCACCGGATCGAAAAATTGTATAGATTCAATCTTATTGCAAATTAAATTTACTATAAATATCCTTATATACACTTATTCTCTATCTTGAATATTAACCAAGATATTGGCATTTTTATGAAGTCTGTGGTCGGGTGTTGTTCGGGTTAGTTCGGCCGTTTTCGTAAGTCTCGGCTCTGGTGGAAGCTTCCAACCTAACCTGTCGTTTCTAACCTTACCAAACGTTCTTTACTTTGTGAGGTTTATGCAAATATGTTCTGTTCATCCACCCCCCCCCTTTCTTTAGTTCTTGGACTACTAAAATTTGAGTTATTAAAATATAAATTATTCTTACAATTCTGAAGCCGTTTCAGTTGGGAGTTTATTAAAATTAGCTGAAAGATTTCTCATTACCGTTTGTATTTACTTATGGTTTTGTTGTGTTACCAGTATGCAGATTTCTCTATTGCTAAACTTCACATGGGAAATCTGCTTAGTTTACGCAGCCCCTGCGTGACGGACTTTTTAATCTGGACTTCTAAATTCAAGTCCGTCACGCAGGAGCTGCTTAAACTAATAAATAATAAAAGTATAGCTCGCTTCTGATCTTATCTCACCACAAACCAACGAATTAGCTCGTATCACGCATATCACCATATTACAATCCAACAGAAACAATATTTGGTATTTCAGCTTATAATAAAGACGTTCATGTTATTATAGATTTGTGTTATTAGGAAATAAGTTGGAGTTTACTGAATGCTCAAAACTAATTATTCTTAATATCTCGATAACCTTACAGAAAATATGCAAAAAAAAAAAAAAAAAAACATTTATAGGCAAATAAATTTTCAATAGAATTAGTTCTAGTATAATAACTGAGATATTTCGAATTTTTGAAATTCTCCACATATAACCCCTCCCCGCCCTTGTCCGATTTTAGCCGATAACGAATTTGATCTTTAGTTATGCATGAAACGCATTCGAATATTTCGAAAATAGCTTCACAAATACATGGGAAATCTGCCAAAAAAGAGATTTTTTGATGGCATCACTAGCGTGGTATTCCATCAAGTCTGAAATCTGCTAAGTTTCCGCTACAGCTTTGTCAAGAATCTATTTCGTTGAATTAATGTGGGGGGGGGGGGGTTTGATATCTAATCTATTTGATATATAACTTCTAGTATATTACGCTTAAGGGAAACCAGTTACTAAATTGTACCATTACATGATTTTCAATATATTTTCTCAAATCTGAATATCTAAAGATCCCGTAAGAAACGACAAAAAAGACCGTCACGCAGGGGCTGCGTAAACTAAGCAGATTCCCCATGTTAAGTTTTACAATAGAGAAATCTGCATACTGGTAACACAATACCACCCTGATTAAATACAAACGGTAATGAGAAATCGTCCAGGTAATTAAAATAAATTCCCAACTGAAACGGCTTCTGAATTGTAAGAAAGAAAGAAAGAAAATTTTATTTTGGCCCAATACAACTAAGGTATTATACACAAATTGTTACGTGATTTTTACAAAATTAAGATGTATTGCTACAGCCTCGGACGTAGTCGTCCCTCAGTAGTTGTACCTAAATTGTAATGAGTGGCTCCACTTGACATAGGAAGGCAGGCATGATGTTTCCTTACAAGTTGTTGGATGTGAACTGAAATAGGAGCAACCTCCAATTCCCTGTGGATTTGGCTGTTCCTAACAAACCAGGGAGCATTTGCCGCTATCCGAAGTACTTTGCTCTGGAAGGACTGTATTTTGTTTTTGTGTATGTTGCTGATGCCCAGTGAATTGTAAGAATAATTTATATTTTAATGACTCAAATTTAGTATTTAGTTCTATTGAAATAAAACTTGAAAAAGTCATAAATAAAGGCAATATAAATGTGCAGACTGACACAAACGCGTCTCTCATGTCCAGACTTGTCTCTGCCCCCTCCCTAGCGGCTTGGAACGATCCCCTTGGCCTCAGTGCATCGGCAGTGTTTAGCCTTGTAGCAAGTCTATAGGATACCCCTACGCTCTGACGGTAATTTTGCTTATAATATCATTTTAATGTTTAAATAGTAATTATTAATTTGTTATATTTTAATTGTAATTGTGTTTTTGAATATAGGTCTTATTATTGTAAAAAAAAATTATAATGTTATAGACTGTTTGTTATATGACCAACTATGTAAAACATTTTTAAGAACTGATTTTTAGACTCCTTAATTATGGTGTTACATTGTTTTGTAGCTCTGAGGATGGGGATTTAGTCCCCGAAAGCGCTCAGCGTTTATAAGAAATAAAATTGTGAGGAGCCATAAAAAAGTTTTGTGATTAATCAAATTTAGTAGTCCAAGAACTAAAGAAGGGGGGGGCGGATGAACAAACATATTTGCATAAATCTTCTCTCTGATTTCCCTTAAGGAAAATCTATTAAAATGAGGCCTTGGTTTGGTTTGTTTTCTGGTCAGTCAACCGCCACTCCCGACCGTCTGCAACTCCATTAGTGGCCACCAACCAATCACTGATAAAATAAACAGAAATAATTGTCAGAATATAAAACATGAGATAATAACAAACCTACGAGATTTATTGCACAAAATTATTACGATCAAGATATTGGATAAGGTTTTAGTGTGATTGCCAACATGACCTCGCTAATTTAAATAGTAGACCTCAGTCAGACTATATTATATTCCCCGTTCAATAGTGATTCAACAGGCATAAGTAAACAGATTTCTCTTAAGAAAATTCTAACAGATAGAAAATGTTAAAAGTCCGTCACGCAGGGGCTGCGTAAACTAAGCAGATTTCCCACGTGAAGTTATACAATAGAGAAATTTCAGAATAGAGAGTCAAACAGTTACAGGGACAGCCCGAACTAGCTCTTGACGGAAACTCACGGCTAGACCCGAAGTTAGCCGATCTCATCTCAGAAGCTGAAAACAGAAAAATGCAAATATCTCGGTTAATATTCAAGATACAGAATAAATGTATATAACATTATTTATAGTAAATTTAATTTGCAATAAGATTTATTCTATATTATTTTTCGATTCGACGTATAGTAACGGAGATATTTCGAATTTTCGAAAATCCTCCCTTCTAAACCCCCCTCTCACTGGTCCGATTTCAGCCATTAACGATCTTGATCTTTATTTTTGCTTAAAACGTTTAAATATCGAGTTTGGTAACGATCAAACCAAAATTGCGACCGCTAGAGCGTTAACAGACAAATATATATATATATATATATATATATATATATATATATATATATATATAATTTTGAACGGACCTCATTTTCGTCATCTCCTGGTTAGGATCGATGGACATTTGAAGAAATTTTTCGAAACTCGCATCATGAGTACGACCTCAATAGCTGATTTTCCTTAAGAGAAATCTGCTAAAAATGAAAGAAATCAATCCCGGAACAGGAATTTTAGGGTGTTAAACGAGTTATTCCCACAATATTCAGCCTTCAGAAAATTCCCACTTCTTCATCGAATTTGTTACTTACAAGATGAGTACCTATATATGATGACATGAGATCACAAGTATGTAACGTTCAAATACTATAGTGTTTTTAACCTTTTTCTTGGTACCATATTACTTTAAAATGTGTACACATGTGTGTAGACCTTTCTTTCTGTCAGGTCATATGTCATTTCATTATTTTAATGCCTCTAGTCTCAGATTCGAAATTCATTACCCCTGGAAAAGGGTGGTAACCTTTAGATAACCCGTCCCAATTAGCCTGAGTTGCTAAACGTGGACGTTAATAAATAAGAATAATAGTCTCAGATTGCTTTTAATCTTAGATTTAGATATTTTTTCTGGATTTCAATGATTCCTCCGTCCGCGTCAAGAATGTCATCGTCTTCATTTCGAATGAGCTCACATTTATGTGTTAAGAGAATAGCGTAAAAGAAGACTTATGGCGCCGAAGTTATCTGCTTGAGAAAACGCAGACTTGACGAGAGCTTGAAGAAAATAAAGTTACTTTCCGCAGCCTTCGGCCGTAGAACACGCAACGAAAATGTCAATCAATGTCAACGTTCTTCCCCTTGACGCAGATTGCTCAGAAGGTTGTTGACATTTACATCATTCCGATGGATTTTCCGACGAAATCTAGTTTAACCATTTCCAATCATTTTAACTCCCTTAAAACCAATGATGATGATAAATGTTATTCATGAATTACTCATCGTTATTTCTGCTGGTAGTGAGAGTGATGAATAAGTACCATCAAAAATACAATTTGGTGGCTAATCACAATATATTTCTAGGCGTTCAGAGATTTCAAGCAAATTAATTGTTCACTTCAGAGCTACAAAAGATACGTAAGGAGTAAAAACTGATTTTCTATAAAAGGTAAAAAGTCCGTCACGCAGGGCCTGCGTAAACTAAGCAGATTTCCCACGAGAAGTTTAGCAATAGAGAAATCGGCATACAAACGGTAATGAGAAATATTCCAGGTAATTAAAATAAATTCCCAACTGAAACGGCTTCTGAATTGTAAGAATAATTTATATTTTAATAACTCAAATTTTAGTAGTCCAAGAACTAAAGAAGAGGGGGGGGGATGAACAAAACGTATTTGCATAAATCTCACAAAGTAACAAAGGTAAGGTTAGGTTAGAAACGACAGGTAAGGTTAGAAGAAGCTTCCACCTGAGCCGATCAGTTACGGAAATGGCCGACCTAATCCGAACAATACCCGACCGCAGACTTCATAAAATCGCAAATATCTTGGTTATTATTCAAGATAGAGAATAAATGTATATACAACATTTATAGTAAATTTAATTTGCAATAAGATTGAATCTATACCATTTTTCGATCGATGCATAATAACAGATATTTAGAATTTTCGAAAATCCCCCCTCTAAACCCCCCCTCCCTCTGGTCCGATTTCAGCCATTAACGAACTTGATCTGTCTTTTTACATAAAACGGTTAAATATCGAGTTTCGTAACAATCAAACAAAAATTGCGACCGCTAGAGCGTTAACAGACATATATATATATATATATATATATATATATATATAATTTTGAACGGACCTCATTTTCGTCATCTCCTGGGTAGGATCGATGGACATTTGAAGAAATTTTTCGAAAATCGCGTCATGAGTACGACCTCAATAGCTGATTTCCCTTAAGGGAAATCTGCTAAAAAGGTTAAAACATAAATTATTGAACAGTAGCGTTCCGGGTGTTTCCCTCTAACCCCTTACTAGTCTATGTGTCTAGAACCATGTCATTATATTCCCATTCTCAGTTCTTAAGCTAATTACAAACCAAATCAAGAACTGTTGATAAACTTCTGTCCTAATAATCCGTGAGGCCACTGGCATTAATATTCACAGCCTTGCTTTGAACAATTTAAAAGAATATAATTAATATATATATATAATTTTGAACGGACCTCATTTTTTGAAAATCGCGTCATGAGTACGACCTCAATAGCTGATTTCCCTGAAGGGCTGCAAAAACATCCGATGAGCAGAAGTGGGTGGTCAATAAAACTTAATTGTTGACGAAAACACACTGACTATTTGCATGTAATTCATGTAATGAAGATCCGTTGAAAACAATATTTGGTATTTATGCTTGGAATAAGACGTTTCATGATATAGACTAAAAGTTAAAAATGCAAATATGTCGGTTAATAATCAAAATAATGAAACAATGTAAATAACAACATTTACATAACATTGAATTCGCAATACGATTGGTTCTATACTCTTTTTCGATCAAACATATAATAGGGTAGATATTTCGAGATCCTCCCATCCAAATTTTCACTGTTCGAATTATAGCCATTTACGAACTTGATCTTTATTTTTATATGACTCTTTTCAAATTCGAGTTTGATAATGATCAAACAGGCCAGAGTGTTAAAAGCATATTATAGTTTTGAACAGGCCTCATTTTTGTCATCTCTGTAGGATTGATAAACATTTGAGGAAATCTTTTAAAAATCGCGTCTGAGTACAACCTTAGTAACTGCTTTCCCTTAAAGGAAAAAAGTCCAACACAAGCCAAACATAAAAGTCCGTCACGCAGGGGCTGCGTAAACTAAGCAGATTTCCCACGTGTAGTTTAGTAATAGAGAAATATACATACTGGTAACACAACACCACAATGAATAAATACAAACGGAAATAAGAAATGTTTCATCCAATTTCAATAAACTGCCGACAGGACGCGTTAGGTTAGAAACGTAAACAAACGGGTCGGCCCACCTTACACCGGAAAGAAAAACAATTGCTGAAATATATCAGAATATAACATATTAATTTTATTGAGAACTATTTACAATATCTAGTACTGTACTAGAGACCTTAGTAATAAGTCAGAATAATTGTTATCTCAATCAATCAAATTTTAGTAGCCCAAACCATCTCGTATTTGCTATCTAACTATCTCGTATAATAAAGGTCTCTTCAATCCAATTTTTGGTATTTAAACTTCGAATAATGTAATTTGTTATGTACTAATAGCTGAAAACTAAAAAATGCAAATATCTCGGTAAATATTCAAGATATTTACGTTTATTATAATTTATAATTATAATAAACGTATATAACAATATTTGTAGTAAATTTGATTTGCAATAAGATTTACTTTATACAATTTTTCGATCCGACCTATTGTAACGGAGATATTTCGAATTTTCGAAAATCCTTCCCTCTAACCCCCCCCCCAGCCCGATTTTAGCCGTTAACAAACTTGATCTTTCTTTTTACATAAAACGACTAAATATCAAGTTTGGTAACGATTAAACAATAATTGCATAGGCATATATATATATATATATATATATATATATATATATATATATATATATATATATATAGATAGTTATATATATATATATATATATATATATATATATATACAGTTTTGAACGGACCTCATTTTCGTCATTTCCTGGGTAGGATCGATGGACATTTGGAAAAAAATTTCGAAAATCGCGTCGTGAGTACAACCTCAATAGCTGATTTCCTTTAAGGGAAATCTGCTAAAATATTAATATAATGTCTGGACTGGCACCATCTTCAAGCCCGTCAAAAACTTGTATTGATAGTTAGATGTCTGTTGGTCAGTCCATTGCATCTATAGCACAATCCCAGCTGTACTCAACCATCAGCCAGTGACGACGGTGTCCACCGACAGGTATGACAACAGTATCATTTATATTGGCGGTTCTAACCCATTTATTTGATTACCATAACGTCTGGACTTTTAACAGCATATTTAACATTAAAATAAAGTAGAAATTTAATTTAGTTATAAATGCCCACTTTGTTCTACTAAAGCTAACTGGGACGGGATATCTACCCTTTTATAGCCAGGATGGGACTAAGGATTTTAGCACATTTTTATTTAATATGTTCCTCACTAAATAAATTCCTAATGCAAAGGTCAGAATCGAACGCATCTAATTAAAAAATATTGAAATTTACTTAATTTAAATTTAGGTATTATAATCGTCAACTCCTAGGAAGGATCATCGATCCCTGTCTATCGGACAGTTTGAGAAAATTCAAAATCACAGGAAGGACGGGGAATCCTTGGTTTCTATAGAATTCTTGTGAAGAGCAGTGCACTGACGAAGATGTGTATTCTCTGAAAGCGGTCATTCGCATATAATAAATAACTGTGAAGAAAGGAGTTTTTTTTCGTGCCTGAGATGCCAGATTTCTTCACAATCCAACGCCTCAAAAATAGAAAAAAAACTGGAGTTCAGAAAATCTTTTGAAAATCGCGTCATGAGTACAACCTAAATAGCAGATTTCCCATAAGAGACACCCGGCAAAAGTAGATTGACTAGTGTTTGAATAACAGTTTAAGTGACACAACAACAAACCAATAAATAAAATATCCTTGGATAAAATCCGAAATTCTCTCGCCGTCTAACTGGAAGCCGAATTCTTCAGGACGAATGCCGCCCTTCCCAGAACAAAAATTTCCAATTTAATTCCAAATTCACTGTGTACCAATCTCCTCAGTGACGGAATTCACTACCTGTTCTAGTTCTCTTCCTGTTTGCATTCTTTTTGTTCTTGTTGTTTTTTTTTTTAGTAATCAAGGCACTATTTTGCCCGAGGTTTAATTTTCATTCCAATCCCTTCCTCTCTACCTCTCATTCCAAACTTTCGACATTCATTGTAACCTTCCATTCTTTCTAATGAATATCTTGAATGTTTGCTCCTGTGACAAGTTACGTCTATTCTTCCTAAAGTCCGTCAAGCAAAGTTTCCACCAGCAGCAATGCATACTGATGTTATCATCCAATTTCTATTCTCTAATTCTCTCATAACACCTCTTGAATTTCAAGGCGATGAAGGTACCTTCATTGAAACCCGATTCAGAGAAAATAAAATCCATGAGCAAAGAAATGTTGCAAATTGCATTTCCTAAAAGATGGTTATGTAACATTTTCGATCCATGTAAATATAAAAGAGGTAATTCGAATTTTCGAAACCCACTCTCCTCTTTCCCCGATGGAAAACGTCCTAATTCAGTTAAAAAAAATAAAAGGATTCCTGGTACTTTGGCTTATTTCTAATGTAAGATCAGTATGATTAGTGGTTTATTGAGCGTTGACTAAAATTCCACCATACTGGACCTTCATAAATAGCCGATTTTTCAAAGGTGATTAGAATTTAGGGAATTAATTCAACGTTATCATTTTAAATTGCAAGATCGGATTCCATCCCGATATGAAAACGACCTTCACTCACTGTCTGCGTAAACTAAGCAGATTTCCCTTGAGCCGGTATGACTTACTATTGATCTCATCTCACTATATATATATATTGTATTTCTAAGTAAAAAAGTCCATCACGCAGGGACAACTAAGCAGATTTTCCTCGTAAAGTTTAGTAATAGATAAATTTACATATTGGTAACACAACACCACCGTGAATAAATACAAATGGAAATAGGAAATGTTTCATCCAATTTCAATAAACTGCCGACAGGAAGCGTTAGACATGCAAACAAACGGGTCTGCCCGCCTCACACCGGAAAGAAAAACAATTACTGAAATATATCAGAATATAACATATTAATTTCATTGAGAACTATTTACTATATTTAGTACTATAATTAATAATGAGTCAGAATAATTGTTATCTCAATCAAACAAATTATAGTAGTCCAAAACCTTAAGATGAGAGGGGGGGGGGTCACCAGGACATATTGCATGTATCTCGTATAATAAAGGTCTCTTGAATACAATGCTAGGTATTTAAGCTTCGAATAATGTGATTTATTATGTAGCAGACTTTTGTTTACGTAACATGAGTAGAAGTGGCGGTTTGCTGATGGCTGAAAACTGAAAAATACAAATATTTCGGTCAATATTCAAGATACGAAATAAATGTATAGAACATGAATAATTGTATATAAAAAAGATTATAACACATTTAATTTTCATTATGATTGGTTTTATACAATTTTTCGATTCAACATATGGTAATGGAGATATTTCGAATTCCTCCCCTCTAAACCCCTCCCTCTCCCTGGCTCAATTTCAGCCGTCAACGAACTTGATCTTTCTTTTTTCATAAAACGACTAAATATCGAGTTTGATAACGATTAAACAATAAGTGCGACCGCTAGAGCGGAAATAGACATACATATATATATATATATATATATATATATATATATAGTTTTGAACGGACCTCATTTTCGTCATCTCGATGGATCGATGGACATTTGAAGAAAAATTGCAAAAATCGCGTCATGAATACGACATCAATAGCTGATTTCCTTAAGGGAAATCTGCTAGAACCAATAAGTAGTAACAAGAAAGTACGAATAATTCGCTTAAATTTGAGTTACTAAAAATGTAAAACGTAAGTGGCAAGAGAATCGAGCCATCTAACGAGGAGAATGAGGCAGTTCCAGAAGATTAATCAAGTTTCAGGATTAGAAGCACCACGGGCAAAATTTTGCCTTTACATGAATATGGAATTGTAATACAACGCGTTTTTCATTATTATTAAGTTGAATAATAACTTAAAATGTCAATTATAACATTAGATGAAAATGATACCTTTCGGTGACATGCAATGAAGCGTGTAGGTAATTTTAAATTAAACATATTCATCTTTTTTTCATAAATAATTGTGAAGTCCCATGGTAACTACACATATATCCCAGCAGAACAATCATTTACATTTACACAGACAGACGGGGAAATAGATGCACAGGCGTGTGAGTCTCTAGTGACGCGAAGCATCTCAAATCAGCCAGCGATCTAAATGGGTCAATTATAAATTCAATCTGAGTTCATTTCCATACTAGCTCGGTAAATGTTTGTCCAGTGATCAGTGACGAGCTAGAATATCAGCTGTTTGTACTATTTTGAAAGGACGGTAGCTTCATTATTCACAGCTGACTATGGAATCGGCCATGGAAATAATAAAAACCCCCTACTCAAGTATTCTCTAAATAGAAACCATATGGTTTTAAATAATTATTGGTTTTATTTATTTTTTTCTCTTTTAGAAGAAATCGTGGATTTCGTTTTTCAGCAAAGTGTTTAGCATAAGGGAAATCAGCTATTGACGTTGTACTCATGACGAAAGTTATATATATATATATATATATATATATATATATATATATCTATATATATATATAGATCTATCTATCTATATATTTGTCTGTTACCGACTCTAGCGGTATTTTTGTTTCATCGGTACCAAACTCGATATTTAGTCGTTTTATGAAAAAAGAAAGATCAAATTCGTTAAGGGCTGAAATCGGACCAGTGGGAGGGGGGGGGGGGTTTAGAGGGGAGGATTTTCGAAAATTCGAAATATCTCCGTCACTATACGTCGGATCGAAAAATTGTACAAAATCAATCTTATTGCAAATTGAATTTACTATAAATATTGTTCTATATATTTATTCTCTATCTTGAAATATTTAAACCGAGATTATTTGCCATTTTTTATGGAAGTCTAGTGTGGTCGGGTATTGTTTCGGATTTAGATCGGCCATTTCAGCTAGAGTACTCGGTTCAGGTGGAAGCTTCTTCTAACCTTACCTTACCTTCGATTACTTTGTGAGATTTATGCTAATACGTTCTGCCCCCCTTCTTTAGTTCTTGGGACTTAATAAAATTTGAGTTTATTAAAATATAAATTATTCTTACAATTCCAAGAATGCCGTTTCAGTTGGGAGTTTATTAGTAAATTAACTGAAAGATTTCTCATTACCGTTTGTATTTACATACCCCCCCCCCCCCGGTGGTTATTGTGTTACCAGTATGCAGATTTCTCTACTGTAAAACTTCACATAGGAAATCTGCTTAGTTTACGCAACCCCTGCGTGACGGACTTTTAGTATTTATTTGAGATGACGCTCCAATGGCGATTCATCTTTAAACAAAAGAGCGTTTAAATGAAAAAAATTAATTGAAGATTAAATATAGCAAATGTACGATGAAATGGCCGATCTAATCCGAACAATACCCGACCACAGACTTCATAAAAATGCAAATATCTCGGTTAATATTCAAGATAGAGAATAAATGTATAGAACAATATTTATAGTAAATTCAATTTGCAATACGATTGATTCTGTACAATTTTTCGATCCGACGTATAGTGACGGAGATATTTCGAATTTTCGAAAAAACCTCCCCTCTAAACCCCCCCCCCCCTCCCACTGGTCCGATTTCAGCCCTTAACGAATTTGATCTTTTTTTTTTCATAAAACGACTAAATATCGAGTTTGGTACCGATCAAACAAAAATTGCGACCGCTAGAGCAGTAACAGACAATATATAGATATATAAGATATTTCTATAGAAATATATAGATAGATAGATATAGATATATATATATATATATATATATATATATATATATATATATATACAGTTTTGAACGGACCTCATTTTCGTCATCTCCTGGGTAGGATCGATGGGCATTTGAAGAAAAATTTCGAAAATCGCGTCATGAGTACAACCTCAATAGCTGATTTCCCTTAAGGGAAATCTGCTAAAAAAAAAAAAAGAAAAAAAAAAGATTGATCCTGATTTTTTTATATTTAATTTAATTTTACTTTTATTGATCTTCTGTCTCAATGCCTTATTCAAGTTTATTTTATATTATTTACTTGTACTTTGAAATAATTGAAAGGAATGTATCAATATTTTCATTTACTGAATGTTTTAATCAGTTTTTTAAGCCTCCTGTAAAACCTTTTTATTGACATACGAGGTTGCTGATCAGGACTGTCGATATATAATTTTACGTAATGATAACTTATAAAAAGATTCAGTCACGTCATATAGTTACTATGCCGCCACACAGACTTACCCGTAGTACTGAATTGTGTTTTTACCCACTCACAAAAACCAATTTAATAGCCATTGTATTTCATCAAATAGTCCATTATTTATTAATCACGTTAAAACTTCATCTATAAATTGGTTAATACTTCTTATTAATTCCTGGACGATGCATACTTGTATGCAATCAGTTAATATTTGTTTAACAGTTTACGTCATGCTGCAGTAGTGGTTCGTCTTCCCTGCTCATTAGATATGAATGTGTTAGTCTAGTGTGTAGTAGCCCTGTACACTAATATTTCTTGTTCTTCTAGAATGTCTCGACTTGAGGTTGATGGAGAATTAAATAACAGTTGTTTAAAAATGTCTACATGATATCTCCTCAAAGCGTGAAAACAAAATAAAAACAATAATGTGAAAAAATTTAGAAAATCCATTAAAAAAGAAAAAGTTCCGTCACGCAGGAGCGGCGTAAACTAAGCAGATTTCCTATGTGAAGCAATAGAGAAATCTGCATACTGGTAATACAACACCACCATAAGTAAATACAAATGGTAATGAGAAATCTTTCAGTTAATTTTAATAAACTCCCAACTGAAACGGCTTCAATATTGTAAGAATAATTTATATTTTAATAACTCAAATTTTAGTAGTACAAGAACTAAAGAAGGGGAGGGGGCGGATGAACAGAACGTATTTGCGTATATCTCACAAAGTAACGAAGGCTAGGTAAGGTTAGAAACTACAGGTTAGGTTAGAAGCTTCCGCCAGAGCCGACTTACGAAAACGGCCGAACTAACCCAAACAACACCCGACCACAGACTTCATAAAAATGCAAATATCTCGGTTAATATTCAAGATAGAGAATAAGTGTATATAACAATATTTATAGTAAATTTAATGTGCCATAAGATTGGTTCTATACAATTATTCGATCCGATGCATAATAACGAAGATATTTCAAATTTTCGAAAATCCCCCCTCTAAACCCCCCTCCCTCGTGTACGATTTCAGCCATTAACGAACTTCATCTGTCTTTTTACATAAAACTGTTAAATATCGAATATCGTAACGATAAAACAAAAATTTCGACCGCTAGAGCGTTAACAGACAAAAATATATATACCCAGCCGATGACAAATATGAGGTCCGTTCAAAATTATAGATATAATTTTGAACGGACCTCATATTCGTTACACTTTTCTTATATCTAAGTTAATATCTAATAATGTGCACGGCAATCCTTTCAGGCGCTTGGTTCGAAACACGTTCCGGAGGTTGTGTGCTCCATTCATATCCATTCTTACCAAGCACAACCCCACCTTCTACATTTATTGTAACTGATCTGTCAATATTGTGTGGTTGAGAGGTTTTAGGTTTTTTTCCTCTGTATTTCTTCTTTTTCTACGATTGCCTTGATGTTTTCTAAAATTTGCTGACTCTCATCGCTATCTAGCCCACTCTATGTTGCAATCATTTCCGAAGGCTCAACCTCCTCATCACTTGGAGAATACTCCGGATCATCATCGGATTATCAATATCCATCTATTTCATAATTGTCATTTTCCCCATCTGACCCATCGGAGAGTTCTTTCAACACATTTCTTCATCCGTTGAATATTTTCTCTCCATTTTTCAGAGACTATAAACAAATTATTATTATTATTATTTATATTCTCTCTATACATCTTTGTCTTTTTCATATTAAAAATAAAAGTTATAAACACTAAAAGAAAATAAATTAGAATATAAAAATAAATTGGAAGAAAATAAATTGAGAATAATATTAACTAAGTTATAGCATAAAAACCGGTTATTAGTAGCGATACGTAAATTTTACGTGCCAAAAAGTTGCGGTTAATAGTATTGATACGTAAATATTACGTGTCGTTTTTATTTCAAAAAATAGTATTGGATGAGTGGGAAGGTTCACTTAGCTGCACTTGGCGGAGGTCAAGGCCGAACTGTCTGGAGGGCTCATAGCTGAGGGGTGGGGGTGGTGGGGTCGTTAACGGCCCTTTGATAACAGTTCAAACCAGATCATACGTAATTTTTACGTTCACTACCATTCTAGGGTTAAATTTAATATTTTTTCACCTGTCAGAAATCTGTACTAACGTTATTTTTTAGCGTCACTCTGTGCAACTACTTTTTGGAACGGGTTATCCTACAGTTCATCACCCTTTTCTATCCAGAGTCCAACTCAGTTTTATTTAATGAGCTCCCCGATGAAGAAATTCCAATTGCCCTTGTAAGAACGGAGCTCACTACTTCATGTTTACCAAGCGAATAAAGACCAACGCCTTAACTCTCATGGCTAACCTGAGTCCCACTTTGGAGATTAGAAGACAGATTTAAAGAAAAGTCAGTGGGTATCTAAACTGGACAGCAATTCCAACCGATTTATACACGTTTGACCACATTCCAACAACTAAATCTTTTTCTCAGCGATATATTCAAATAAATAGTGATTCTATTGCTAGTATATTGACAATAACAAATAGAATGTGACACAGATTTAAAAGTATTAGAGTATCGGATAGAAGGAAGCAAACGGAACTTCGCACAAGTCACCTCTCTAGACAGCTATACAATTCGACGACAAACAAGAAAGAACTTATAACTTGGCACGCTTCCTATAATCTTCAAAAGGGTGGGATTTCTTCGCTCACTGCTCAGTTCAACCAGCTTCAGTTGACATCATCCATATCGGATTTCACATAGAAATAAAACTTTATATATATTTCAAAACATTAAAGTAAATTTTCTCATGGGATTATTATGAAACCGCTCTATATATTCTAATATTTATTCAAATAGACAGAATCTAAAGAAAATTAAGTCATCTGCTGTTATAAAAAAAGTCCGTCACGCAGGCGCTGCGTAAACTAAGCAGATTTCCAACGTGAAGTTTTACAATAGAGAAATCTGCCTAATAACAACTGTAGTAGTAAGAAACCTCTAAACCTAAAACATTATTTAGGGCGTAATTACCCAGTAGTTTCTAGCCCCAAAAGACAGTTAACCTAACCTCTAAACCTATTCACGAGGGACGAATAGTTATGGAAACGGCCACCAGAGCTCTCGGCGGAAAGTCCGAACATAGCCTACTGGTGACTACACGCAGAATACAAATGCAAATATCTCGGTTAATATTCAATATATAGAATAAATGTATATAACAATATTTATAGTACATTTAATTTGCAATAAGATTGATTCTGTACAATTTTTCGATCCGACGTACAGTAACGGAGATATTTCGAATTTTCGAAAATCCTCCCCTCTAAACCCCCCCTCCCATTTGTCCGATTTCAGCCGTTAACGAACTTGATCTTTCTTTTTACATAAAACGACTAAATATCGAGTTTGGTACCGATCAAACAAAAATTGCGACCGCTAGAGCGGTAACAGACAAATATATAGATAGATCTATATATATACAGTTTTGAACGGACCTCATTTTCGTCATCTACTAGGTAGGATCGATGGACATTTGAAGAAAAATTTCGAAAATTCCGTCATGAGTACAACCTCAATAGCTGATTTCCCTTAAGGGAAATCTGCTAATATTCATTAATACAAAACCACTATGAGGGTTACTCTCTCGGAAACATTTCAATCATTCACTATAAACACACAAGTAGAACATTCAGAGATTTATATGCGCTAAAGAATCAGTCAAAGTGTTATGGGTACCTTGACACACCGTCATTATGAATATGGTGTATATACAATAATGGAAAAGAAACACATTACGAAAATAACTGCTGAAGCTGAAAACGATCCGAAACACGAAACCAAATACAACAACCTACGAAATCAGATGCAAATGTAAACTTAATTTAAATTTAAGCTGTAACAGTGATTTTAGCAGGTTTCTCTTATCGTAAATCAGCTATTATGATTGTATTAATGCCGCGATTTTCCAAATCAATTCAAATTTCCATTGATTCATGAACGGAGATATTTCGAATTTTCGAAAATCCACACTCCCATTGGCCCGATATCAGCCATTGACTGACGCCAACGAACATGACCTTCATTTTTACATAAAACATTGAAATATCGAGTTTTGCAACGATGAGGCCAAAATTGCGACCGCTAGAGCGTTCACAAACAAATATATATAATTTTGAACAGACCTGATTTACGCCTGGGTAGGATCGATGGGCATTTGAAGAAAATATTTGAAAATCTCGTGACGAGAACAACTTCAATAGCAGATTGAGATAAATGTTAAAATTTCCCACTCTGCTAATTCGGCACAATGCATGTTCCTCCATTTGTCGTGTAATGATCCTTTTGTAAATGTAAATTGAAATTTGAGTTGTACGTGAGGTGTTATGTAGATCACCTTCGGATGGTGATCATATTATCTGGCTTTACAGAAGAAAACTGGCAAAATCAGAAAAAACTCGCAACTAGACGATTTGGTTCAAAGTTTAGAATTGTAAAAATTATAAAAAAATAACAAAAAAAAAACTGAACAAATAAAAATAAATAACAATTAATAAACAGAACTAATAAAATTAAACACTATTGAAAAATAAACTAAGCAGATGTCCCACGTAAAGTTATACAATAGAGAATCCACCTCTTACGAGTGCCGATCAGTAACGGAAACGGCCGAACTAGCTTTTGCCGGGAACCATAGTTCGTCCGTTACACAATAAAAATGCAAATATCTCGGTTAATATTCAAGATACAGAATAAATGTATAAAAAAATATTTATAGTAAATTTAATTTACAATAAGATTGATTTTATACAATTTTTTGATCCGACGCATAATAACGGAGATATTTTGAATTTTCAAAAATCCACCTTCTAAACCCCCCCCTCCCACTGGTCCCACTACAGCCATTAACGAACTTGATCTTCCTTTTTACATACAACGATTAAATTCCGAGTTTGGTAACGATCAAACAAAAATTACGACCGTAATTTAACAGACAAAATTACGACGTTAACAGACAAATATATATATAACATTTTGAACGGACCTCATTTACTCCTTCCCCTGGGTAGGATCGATGGGCATTTGAAGAAAATATTTGAAAATCACGTGACGAGTACAACCTCAATAGCAGATTGAGATAAATGTTAAAATGCTGTAGAACCAATCTTCTGCTCCTCGGATTTTTATTTAGAAATAGAGAATATATGGTGATCATGATTATGTATTAAACCAGTAAGTGAGAAATCTGCTAT
Source organism: Riptortus pedestris (assembly GCA_019009955.1). Classification (NCBI taxonomy): domain Eukaryota; kingdom Metazoa; phylum Arthropoda; class Insecta; order Hemiptera; family Alydidae; genus Riptortus; species Riptortus pedestris. The sequence goes on from CM032232.1 coordinate 26,464,258, forward strand.
GGTTGCATTAACACGTTAAGGACGGCACGGGGTCAATTGACCGCGTACGTAACTGTCTCCCAGGACGGGTCGGTTTTGAAGATAAATGTTCAAAAAATACTTTGACGGTTTTTGCTTTGTACTAGTAAATATAATTAAAAATAGTACTTTTATGCATTTCAAATCCAAAAAATACGTCGTATATCATTGAAAAAATGCACGGGGCTTTATGACCCCGTGCCGGCCTGGAGAGTGGTATTTGGGCTCTAGTCCGGCACGGGCTCATAGAGCCCCGTGTTATTTCCCGTGCTTTTCCTCTGAACCGCTTGTTCTGTTATTTACTTAGCTTATATAAATGACAGAACGCGTCCCGCCCATTTCAGTTTACTTTTTGCTGTCGTTTCGAAACATTAATCTGTATAATGAGCAAATCACGTGGCCGACAATTAGTGGATTTAGCTTTATTAAAAAAGTGTTTCGGGTGTTTCGAAAACTTAAGAAAAACATTGTCTTCTAAAGAAGCAGACAAAAAAGTTATAACGTATTGTGAAGAGTGCAACATGAAGTCACTTTGTCTACAATGCTTCAACAACTGCCATAAATCTATGTCCTAACCATTGTGATAATGAAGAATTGTTAATTACAAAATAATTATTTGTTTATTCATATTTTTTCTTTATTATGTTTATTTTCCAATTTTTTGCTTAAACTCCTAGTTCCTAGTTTGTTTTTCTCGTTTTGTAATTTTATCTTTATAAACTAATAAATTTTGATTCTAATGTGTCGTAATTTATGTTTAATTCATATTCACCCATTTTAAAGTATAAAAAAAATTAAAATCCTTTGTTGATCACCAAAACTATCACACAAAGGAGAAAAAAAGTTTCAGACAAGGTGAAAAATGTAAGGTAAATATTCATTTCTAAGTCACGTAACAAAAAATTGATGAACACACGGCCTTGTGACTGCCATATATTTTTTGATGTCCAAAGAGTAAAAAAATGTTTGAATATAGCAATTTAGTTCATTTTTCGAGTTGTAGTAGCGCATTAAAAGGGGACATAAGTACGGGGTCGATTGACCCCGTGCCGTCCTTGTGGATAGTTGCACCACGGGGTCAATTGACCCCGTGCCGTCCTTGTGGATAGACCACATTTTTGAAGTCCGTCCTAAACGTGTTAATAGAAAATCGCATGAGATTAAGTGGAGCATACTCACTTTTGATAGCAAATCATTTCTCTCATTTCTTTTCATGGCAAAAATTCAATTATTCCTTGGACCTTACACATACTTTTCATCCCCTTGTTATGACATGGTTCCAATGGAACTGGAATTAGATTCGATAATCGTATCAGAGCGATGGGCTTTCCGGAAGGGATTAGAGTAGGAAGTAGTGACTGTTGCAGAAGTTGTAGATTCGCGCAGGATAAGCCATAACTCTACCCCTGGAACACTAACTAAGTTCGCTCATTACCCCGAGGCTGACATTAACAACAAACACTGCCTACCGCTATCTCTCGGCGATCAATCTGTTTCTGGAGGAGCAAGATTTACTCTCTAATGTCCGTAGTGTCTTTAGATTTCTCTAAAAGGGAAACAAAGTTTGAGGATATCCACCTAAAACGAAATATCAAAGCTTTCTTCGCATAAGCGAACAATAAAGAGGTTCCATTGCGTTTATTTAAATCACTGCGATTTCACAAGAATCTATGTTCGAAGGACATAAAACATTAGGATTTTTTATATGTGAAATGGAAATCAAAACTATTAGTCATCGAAGATTACATTAAATCTTCTAAAACTATTCTTTATTTTTAATTAATTTTCCAGTGTCACAAATATTGCCCTTATCAACAGATTTACAGTTCTTTTGCTTACATTTTGGCAGATATCCCTTAACCCTCCGTCGGGCGCACCTCTGGACGAAACGAAATCGGGCGCACCCGGCCTGAGAGGCCGCTCACATATTTTAAACCCCCACTACCCAACTAATTAATTTTAATTTAAAACGCTGGTAGGACAGACTTCGCTAGGATCTTTGGAAACCAAATATAATATTTATAACGTAAAATATTGTCTTTATTAGAATAGAATGAAGCTTATACTAAAACAAGTAAAATTGATCAGGCGCATTCGGCCTGAGAGGCCAGAGTTAGACTAGCACTTATTTCTCAAGATATCGACGAACTTCCATATAGAATAGCATTAATCTTAGTAAAAGGGACGATTGCAATAGATATATCTTGAAAAAAAATCATCTTCGAAATTAAGGAGCAATTGGGCGCAGTCGGCCTCACAAGCCACCTAGGGACCAGTCGGTCTGGATGAAGGATGGCAATAGACTAAAGTAGGGGATTCTAAGCATGAACACAAATCAGGAAATTACTGGGAATGGCCCCTCGCAGGGGAAACAGAATGAGGCGTGGTATCAAAAAGTATGTTTTCCTGGCCTCTCAGGCTAGCTGCGCACGACGGAGGGTTAAGGAGCACTTTATCGCAAAAAAAATTACAGTTTCACAAAGTTTTATTTTAACGCTTTCTCAATTTTATTTCACTATATTTTATACTGTGTTTTAATAATTTTGAAAACATTTTCTCATCATTTTAAAATTTTAATTTAGAGAATTGGGAATAAATTATCCTGAGCGACCTAGTTGTGGAGCTCATCAAATAAAGGGTATATTCCAAATTTTAGACATTTCCACTAAACCCTCCCTTCTAGTTCGATGTCAGCCAATAACGAACTTGTTCTGTATCTTTGAATAATGAGTTCGGATACGACTAGACAAGACTGCTAGACTGTATACAATCAACATATGTGTGTGGGTGTGTGTTAGTGTGTATATATACACACACACACACACACACACACACACACACACAATAATTTTCTGCTCTAACAGTAGCAATTTGAGCTGATTTCCCTTAGGGGAAATTTTTGTATTCAGCTTAAGGTTGGATTCTTGACACCATTATACCTCACGAGAGGACGCAACTGAGGTCCTTACAAAAAATAAGGGTATGTGTATATATCTATCTATCTATCTATCTATCTATCTATATATATATATATATATATATATATATATATATATATATATATGGTAGGTAACGTTCTAGCGGTCGCAATTTTTGTTTGATCGCTGCCAAACTCGATATGTACATTTTTCACCTTAAGCAAATGATTATTTTGGTTAAAAGTTGGAATCAGACCATTGATAAATATTTAATATTATATTAAATTAAAATATCTCCTTATTATACGCCACAAGTTAATTTTTAGCAGATTTTCCTTAAGGGCAATCAGCTATTGAGGTTGTACTCATGACGGAATTTTCGACATTTTTCTTCAACTGCCCATCGATCCTACCTAGTAGCTGACGAAAATGAGGTCCGTTCAAAACTGTATATATATATATATATATATATATATATTTGTCTGTTACCGCTCTAGCGGTCACAATTTTTGTTTGATCGTTACCAAACTCGACATTTAGTCGTTTTATGTAAAATGAAAATCAAATTAATGGCTGAAATCGGAACAGTGTGTGGGGGGGGGGGGGGTTTAGAGGGGAGAATTTTCGAAAATCCGAGATATCTCCGTTACTATACTTCGGATCGAAAAATTATATAATAACCGAGATATTTGCATTTTTATGAAATCTGGGCGGATAACGGATCCCCCAAGAGTTTCCCGCCAAGAGCTAGGTCGGCCGTTTTCTTAGCTGTTCGGCTCTCGTGAAATTTCTCTATTGTAAAACTTCACGAGGGAAATCTGCTTAGTTTGCGCAACTCCTGCGTGACGGACTTTTTATCTTCTGAAGTCGAATTGATGATTATCAGTCATGATCCTCTGTCATTATTAATGTTGGTCAATGAAACTCAGCTAAGATTGTATTCGCCAACTAGCTGTACGCCGCCAACTAATATACTAAATTATGATAAAGATGTATATAATAAAATTTACTATAAATATCAAGTTAAACATATTTTGTCATGTTCACGATCGCCAAAAAACAATAGGAAACGAAATATGACAATTTTTCATTTCATGCCTCCCTAACAATTCCCTCACCCTGGTTCCTAAAAATGTTAATTTAGCTTATCCTCAAAAATACGGAGTTTCGTTGATTTCGATTTAGTCTTTCGTGTTCTTTAACATTGTTGACCTCTTCTATAGTTTTTCATGTATACCTCATTTATACTTCGTTATACGACCAAAAAGTAAATAAAATTACTCTGAATAACACAGAAAACAATTTATTAATGTGCATATTCGCCGGAAAGCCAGTAGGAAGAAATGTATAGATTTTTTTTTAATTTCTGGCCTCCCTTATAACCCCCACTCCTGTTCTTCTCAGAGAATAATAATATAGCCAGAAACCAAATGTTTTTGTAGTAATATACATGCTAAGTTTCATAAAATTCGGTTCAGCCGTTTACGATTCTATAAAGGACATACAAATAAACATTCATTTTTATATATATATAGATAGAACACAATTTCCCTAAAACTGAAACTCTCATATCAACGACCTTAAGCTTCTATTTTCAGCTTACTAGGTTTCAACTGGATGATTGAAGATTCTGCGAATGATCAATCACTCACAATCTAAACAAACAGTATTCAAAATAAGAAGCAGAGAGGTAAATCATAGAGTCTAAAATCAGTTTGGTTCAATCAATGTCATGATTTGGATTGAAGGAAATCATCTCTTGCTTTGTGCTTAACCATAGTCATACTTATATATTTTTTATATGTTTTCGACCAGATTTCTGACATAGACTGCGCGATTATTTTCTGTGAATGTAACAGAAAAGTTTGCAAAACCCAAACCCAAACACGCACACACACACACACACACACACACACACACTATATATATATATATATATATATATATATATATATATATATATATATATACTAGCTCAGATAACCGGCTTCGCCCGGGAATTGATTTGAGGCTGAATGGTGATGGTATTTTTTTGGCAAGGCTTTACTTTGCACAATATTTTGACATTTACCCGTCCCAGTGTTTAGGGTTAATACCCGTTGTTGGCATTTGTTAATAATAAAATTAATTTTTTTATGTAAGTCTTCACTGTCCTCCAAATTGTCATATTTCCCGTCTCCTGTGCATTATGCATAGATTTCAGTTATTAAGGACAAAATATTAACATAGATTTGAATTAATTTTTCCAGGTGAGATACCTCATAGTTCAAATTGGAATGAATTGTTGAGCATATCAATATTTCTACGCAAATTATTTGCTCCACGCATTGATCCTGGAGAAATGTATAAAACAAAAGTTAATCTATATATCAAAGTAAACAACTTTTGTTATGTGCATGTTTGTCGAAAAACAAATAGACAATGAAATATCGCGAATTTTTATTTCAGGCCTCCCTTATAACCCCCACTCCCGTTCTAACCTAAAAATTTTAATATAGCTTATAATCATGGAAGAATTAATGCTAATTGACATACCGAGTTTTTTTTAAGTTCGGTTTCATTGTTAGCGCCCAAGGAAATAGTTGACTCCCGCTTTAGTTTATAGTTTATATCTCGTTTATACTTTGTTAAAAGACAAAAATGAATATGACAAAAGTTACTCTAAATAACAAAATAAACAACTTTTGTTATGTTCATATTTGCTGAAAAACGAATAGAAATGCCGCTATTTCTAAATTCAGGCTTCCCTTACAACCCCCATTCCTTGCCCGTCCCTAGAAATGTTGGTATGGCTTCTAATAATGAAAGTGTTAGTGCTAATACACATACCGAGTTTTATTTATTTCGGTTGGGTCTTTTGTCCCAAATAAAATTGTTCACTTCCGCTATAGGTTTTAGCGCATATCTCGTTTATAATTCGGTATACGAAAAAAGTGTATATAGCAAAAGTTACTCTAAATAACAAAATAAACAACTTTTGTTATGTTTATATTTGCCGAAAACCCAATAGGAAACGAAATATCGTTATTTTTAATTTCAGGCCTTCCTTATAACCCCCACTCCTGTTCGTCTCAGAGGATATTAATATAGCCTAAAGTCTAAGTTGGGTTAGTAGTAATATACCTACTAAGTTTCATAAAATTCGGTTCAGCCGTTTATGCGTGAAAAGGTAACAAACAAACAAATAAGCAAACAAACAAACAAGCAGACACCAAAGAAACAAAATGCAGTTATGGTGTCAATGACATATGAAACGCAAAGTTATCGTGAAATTTCGCAAAAAAAATCAATGTACAGACAGAGGTTACAATTTTATATATATATATATATATATATACCACAGAGACCTCGAAAAAGAAACGAAAACGATGGTATAGGCGATGAACGACCACCGGACCAAGTATCCGTAGACACCTGGAAGGGAAGACTCCGCCCAAGGAAACCGGATAAGACTCTAATATATACCAGAGATGAACTAACAACTCTTCAGTCTCAGAGATAGCCCTGAGGAAGCTAGAAGCATGTCTAGCGAAACGTTGGGCACCAATATGAAGACACGGTAAAGACCCGAAGACCTTAATGACCAGGACCGTGGAAGTCTACGAGTATATATATATATATATATATATATATATATATATATATATATATATATTTGTTTGTTAACGCTCTAGCGGTTGCAATTTTCGTTTGATCGTTACCAAACTCGATATTTAAACGTTCTGTGCAAAAATAAAGATCAAGTTCGTTAACTGCTGAAATCGGACCAGTGGGAGGGGGGTTTAGAGAGGAGGATTTTTGAAAATTCGAAATATCTCCGTTACTATACGTCGGATCGAAAAAGTATATAGGAGCAATCTTAATCTTATTGGAAATTAAATTTACTATAAATAATGTTATATACATTTATTCCGTATCTTGAATATTAACCGAGATATTTGCATTTTTCTGTTTTCAGCTTCTGAGATGAGATCGGCTAACTTCGGGTCTAGTCGTGAGTTTCCGTCAAGAGCCAGTTCGGGCCCTTCCCGTAACTATTTGACTCTCTATTCTGAAATTTCTATATTATAAAACTTCACGTGGGAAATTTGCTTAGTTTACGCAGCCCCTGCGTGACGGAATTTTATAATTCTTTATTGGTTGACATTGTAAACCTTATATATCTTTAGCCCTTCCCTTGGGGAATTGGCTATCATGAGGTTTTGCCAAGTGATTGATCGGCTCAACTAGAAACACCCTTAACTAAGGAAGATCTGGAATCCGTTCTCTCAAATCGAATGACGGGCCTCATTTAACCCGAGGGACCAAGGATCATTTTCTTAGAGACTGGAGGAGTTGAAGTCTTCAATCTTTAAGAATCCCGCACGTCCTGAGAGTAAACTGTTGAACTGAATATCAGAAAAAAACATATTGGCACATTTCCCTTAAGGGATACCAATTTACTATGTCTTCATTCATTCAACAATTTAATAAAAATTCCATCATTCTTAGTTAGGTGTGTTGGAAATATTGTTGCGAAAATTAAATACATGAATAATCCTTCAGAGAGAGAGAGAGTCGCGTATTTGGAAAGTGTGACGTAGATCAAAGAAGCCGACAGAATGTCCTAGGTCCTACCAGTACCTTCCAGCCAGACGTCGAGGGGTCCAGACAATTCCCCTTTGATGTATGCCGACAAGCTATATAAAGAAGGGCCTGCCGCGAGCGAGTCAGTTTTATGCTCAGCGATCTTGATGGTCATATCAGTGCTACAGTGCGATTTAGTGCAGTGCGGTAAAGTGTTTTTACAAGAAGAACATTGTTAAGCCATGACTGTAAGTACCAGTTTAGTGCTGTGTTTAGGACAGTGCAGTGCCGCGAAGTAAAGGACAGTGCAGTGCCGTCTTGTTGTGAATTTCAGTGACCCTGAGTGAATTATTGGACTGTGTAATCTGAATAACAGTGACGCTATCAGTGTATACTGTAAGTAGTAATTAAGAATAATTACCAAGTGTATTGTGCATTGTGAAATAAATTGTGCAGTGATAAAAACTGTGAAACTTGGGAGTATTTAATTTTGCAATCCAAAAGAACTCTTATTAAAAACGTTTATTACTGGTTTTGGTAATAAAACGTAACAATATGTATATATATATATATATATATATATATATATATATATATATATATATATATAGATATATATAGACAGGGTCTCCAAACTTCCAGTACCACCGCCCTCCCCCCTTAAAATCTCTAATTATTACAAAACTGAGACCCCTATTTGGGACCCCTGTAGAATTCTTTCAGTCCATATTCAACCTAGTAACCTTCTCCAGTACTTCTCCAGCGAACATAGCTTTGGAATTTCCAATGTAATGCCCTACTTATTATGGCGGTTTATTGCAGAAAATCAAGTTCTAAAATGAGTTTATATCGGTAAAGTTTTTTTTTTTTTATTTGATGCTCATAACAACGGGGATATTTTGAATTTCAAATCCTCCCCCCTCTAAACACCCCTTATTCCTGCAGCGATTTGTGTCTAATTACAGATAAAATCTTCGGAGTTGGCTGAAACAGTTAATGGTTGAGTATGGTATAGATAAAATACACATTTTTGATACAAGAAAGTAAAATGTTAATTAATGAAGTCGCAAAACGAATTCGTATGTACTACCATAATAACGGCCTCATGAAATATTTGGTATTTAAGCTTAGAATAATGAGGTTCATGATATAGCAGCCAATTGCTAATAGTAAGTGCTTTTAGTTTTGGTATAGTGTTTTATGTAAGGACAGTGTAGTTTCCTGTTTATGTAAAGAACAGTGCAGTGCCGTGCTCTTTGTGAAGATCAGTGCAGTGCTGTGTTTGGGTGAACATCAGTGATAGTGAGCAATTTTGCTGTGCAATAAGAAGTGAAGTTATGAGTGCATTCTGTTGGTAATGGTTAAGAATTATTTACCAGTGCATTATCAAATAAGTTGTGCAGATATAAAGCTTGTGTGTTTAATTTTGCAGCCAAAAATATTTCTAAATAACAACGTTCATTATTTTTGTAATAAACGTAACAATATGAAATGAGTAGGAGTAGGGGTTTACAAAAGGCTGAAAACTAAAAATTCCAAATATCTTGATTGATATTCATATTAGAGAAAAAAAGTAAATAATAACATTTATAGGTAACTACGTTTACAACAAGATAAGTTCTATACAGTTTTTCTATCTAACGTATAATAACGGAGATATAAAGAATTTTTGAAGTTCTCCCTGTGTTTACGGCACTTATGCTAAAGAAAAAAATGACGTCACAGTTCTTGCCCAGCTGGCCATCCTGACGCCGCACACACGGCAAAATTACCAATTTAGATGGACAAAAGTCAAGTCAAAAGTTTTGAATTTTCGATAACCCCCAAGTTACCCCAAGGATTTGTTTATAGGATTTGTTTCATCAATCCTTATAGTCTTTAAATGTTGCAAAGACTTTTTGCGATTTTTTGCGTTTTGGCTGATACATCGCCGTTACCTAGCAACCCGTGCCTCGCTGACAACCTCCTTGGCCACGTGATAGTCTGGAAGAAAATGGGGACACGTGCATAAGGCCAGAATACAGTGTTTCTTTACGAACCCAGGATAATACTCGACATGGAGTAGAAAAGCCACAAAGTAGCTGGGTGTGGCAGGAGGAGATGACAGCGGCAGCGGCAAAACATGAGGTACCTCATTTTTTATAACATTATATCCAGGAGAAAAAGAATAAACGAACATCAAGCTCAGTCATCATTGGCATTTACAAAATGCAGCTGATTTTCTAGATATTAATATTCACCGTGGCCCTTCAGGCAATTTAGTTATAATCCAAAAATGTACACTTTATGATTAGTTTTTAGATTATTCACAATGGCCCTTCAGGCAATTCAGTTGTAAATATAAATACATCATGTTATCCTTTGATTACCATTTCATTCTTTCTCTCTACATTCCACTATTACCACAGTTACTAATTCGTTGGCATATCTCCCTTAAAGAGAAGCCTCGAATTTGCTTTGTTCACCCAGTCAAACCTCCTTTCCCCACTTGTCCGATTTTACTTCATTTTCAACTTGGTCTTCATTTTTACATTGAATGTTTAAATGTCGAGTTTGGTAACGATCAAGCAAATATTGTGACAACTAGAGCTTATTATTGTCATCTCCTAGGTAGGATCGATGGACATTTGAGTACAACCCCAATAGCTTATTTGCCTGGAAGGGAGAAATCTGCTAAAAGCTAAAATCCTCTGAGTATTTGCGTTGTATTTAGAAATATATGTGTAAAAGGAAGAGAGTAATTTGTTGAATTGGATAAGTAAGAGTGAGGGATCTGACACAAGGTAAGACTGACAGGGTTCCATCTCTAATGCCCCACTAAAAGATTAGTCTTATCAAATTTCTTATCAACCCCTACCCCCCACCCCCACACAACCCTTCCTTCATCCTTCACTTCCTCAGCCCCTTATCCTTCATTTCCTACATCCTTTCTATTTCACTTCCGCTTACTCCTTCCGCCCAGGTCAAATATATTACTAACGGCAGAATAGCTCTTAAAGACCTAAGGAAGTAATTATGTATTAAATAATTTATTGTCGCTCAACTCCTGTTAGAAGATTTTCCTTGAGGGAGAGCAGCTATAGAGGTTGTAATAATGACAAAATTTTAGAAAAGTTTCTTCAAATAGGAAAAATAAAGATGTAGTCTTCTTGCGTTAAATGATTTATTTGACTACCGGTTTCACCACATCAGTAGCATCTTCAGACGAATATACATTATTATTATGAATTATAAATTATATGTAAAGAAATTAATTCACATAATAATTGTACTTTTTTTATTGAAAACAAAAATATTTGACTTATTCTATTATGTTAACATTTAATGAAAATAAATAATATTAATGCCAGGTTAATCAGAAACACTTTTTCTCACAATGTATGTTCTAGAACCGCTTAGCGCTTTCGGGAATTGAATTCCCATCATAAGAGCTACAAACAACAAAGCACCATAATGAAGGAGTCTAAAAACTATTCTTTAAAAATTACATTATTGGTCACATAACAAAACAGTCAATAAAAATATATAATTTATTACAATAACACGTGTGTAGGTAAATGAAAGAATGGCTACGCTTCCTCCGTAACAGTTTAGTAAAACGACAGAGCGCTTTCGATGCAGTGCATCATCATCAATGCCCTTTTGACACTCAAAAACAATAATCACTTATATCTATTGAAATATTTTAGATAAAGGATAAAATAGAACATATAACAATGAAACTATCTTTCTTAGAACTAAATAACAAACAAAAAAAAAAAGTTTTCATACATCAACCGGCAATTTTTGTATTGAATTAAGTAAGTAGGACATTAAAACTATCTAAAAAACTTAAACTAGACTATTTAGACAAAGAAAGACATTCTTTGTTGAACAAAGAAGGAGAAGAGAGGGAACATCTACCCAACGTCCTGAATGTTCACCTGACGGCCCTTAGAACTAGACTGGCTTTGCATCGAAAGCGATCTGCCGTTTTAATAAATTGTTATGTTGGAAGCGTAGCCATTCTTTCAGCTACTTGCATTAGAAGTCATTTCCACCTGCCAGAATACCAACTCAGAATAACAAAAACCTATATTTAACAACATAGTAATAATTAAAATATAATAAATTAATAATGCTTCATTTACTATCTAAGCATTAAAATGACGTAAAACAAAATTACCGTTTTGTTATATGACCAATTATGTACACTTTTTAATAGTTATTTATTATACAAGTGATGAAAGTAGATCATTTTACAACTCGAGTGAAACGTTTACCCACACGAGCGAAGCGAGTTCATTAAATTTTTTCTGTAATCGTGTAATACATGATCAGATCTAACCAGAATATGAACAAAATTAGGATGTTGTGAAGATTATGGTATGTTGTTGGTAGGTTATAAGCATGGTTGTGAAAGTTTATAAGCATAGTTATAAAACAACTAGTGATGATTGTGAAGTAGTGCAGTTATAAACAAGGAAGGTAATTATTATTATATTTAAATTTTAAAATATATTGATTATTTCCAACAATAATTCATTCAAATTTCAATTCATTTTGTTAAAATAAATTCTTACAATGTTAAGAAACATTTAAAAGCATTTAATTTCCAACTTCAAATTATTTTTTAATTTATACTTATTACTAACTAAGAAGGCAATTCACTTTCTTCATCTATTCCAAAATGTTTCACTTTCTTCACTCATTTCAGTTTAGTAATGTTACCATTACTCAACGATTACAGAAAAAAATAGTTTTTATTAAGTTATGAATGAAGTGTTTACAGATCAATTTGTCCAAAGCTCCATCCCTGATTTCCTGTCTGCTTGATTAAGGAAAGCTAGTTCGGCTGTTTCCGTAACTGATCGGCTCTCGTGAAATTGGTTAAACTTCAATTTTGTGAGATATATGCAAATACGTTCTGTTGATACCCCCCCCCCCTCCTCCTTTAGTTCTTGGATTATTAAAATTTGGGTGATTATGGTAAAAATTATTCTGATGCATTATAAATTACAGTACGACATATACTTATTAGTTTGAAATAAATTTAATATGGTATATTCAGAAATATTTCAGTAATTGTTTTTCTTGCCGGTGAAGAATATGTCGCCAACCACTCAGAGCTAAACAGATAGTTAGCTCTGAGTGGTTGGCAGACCTGTTTACAATTCAGAAGGCGTTTCCGTTAGGAGCTTATTAAAATTATTGAAAATTTCTAATTGCCGTTTGTATTTATTCACGGCGGTCTTAAGTGTTACTAGTAATCAGATTTGTTTGCTATTGTAAAACTTCACGTGGGAAATCTGTTTAGTTTACGCAGTCCCCGCGTGACGGACTTTTATTCAGTTATGAATGAACTGTTTACAGATCAATTTGTAGATTGCTCCATTCATGATTTCATGTCTGCTTGATTAATGAAACCTGTATGAAGTTGCTATAGCAGCTTGTAGCAGTTAGGAGAAGAATTTAAGTCCATTCCCGTGCAATTTTCTTCTTCTCCACTTGTGGAAGAGAGTTTCCTCATCGACAGAAGAAGCGGATTGCCTCCCTTTTTAGGCCCACAAATTGCTTCCTGTACTTTAAAGTCTGCCATTACAAGGTACTTCACCGCCCTAAAACCCTGCCTCTCCCTTCTGCCCCTCTCGCCATTATTTAATAACATCTTTTTCAAGTTAGCCGTGAGAGTTAAGACCTTGATGTCATTTTGAGTTGCTCAGAAAATATATACCATAGTCTTATTCCGGCTAGACACATACAGGATGCATAGACTAAGTATATTTCCACGCTCTGGAATATGATGCTGAAGATCTCATCTGGTAAACCTGTCTAACAGATCTGATTCTGTTCTCTATTATTTCCAATAGTAAGAGTTGAACGTAAGCTGTACAGTCAGTAACTGAGTGCTTGTTTGAGTTTCCTTTTACGCTGTATTCTGCAGCTGGCATGTTAGCTTCACTGTATTGTATCTGTATTAATTAATGCATTTATAGTTACATTAGACTATGGGTTAAGAAATTGTAATACTGACAATACCCTATTGTGGTGCATTATACCTACGTGACATTTCACAAGACTCCAATTTATTATAAATATCAGGTTACGGGAAATGTAATATAATTCAATCCAAACTATGTGGGAATCAGATTTATTCGAACGTCAATCCAACCTCACTGTATTTAAGAACTACCAGAAGAGAGAAGAACTAATATTAGAAATTCATGACTGTATAAAATAATCAGGTTTCCAATGAGTTGGACTGGCAGACTGGTGATCTTATCTTACCTGAGAGAAACCTATGTAAACAGAAATTGAAAAGTATGCTGGGCATTGGATTTTTAGTGACTCAAAGTAAAAATCAGAAGATTAGAAGTGGGAGTTTAATGAAAGTTAAAGACTTCAAAGTATAAATAACTCCCTTAATATCAGAATTAAGAACAAAATGCACAAAACGACAGTTGTAGAACATTAAATGTTTAATGTGATAATTATTTCTTAAAGCCCACTTTTAGCTAACTACTCTTGAGGGAAATGAGATATTGAGGTACATCGATCCTATACTAACCGAATATGAGGTCCGTTGGAAATGTATATATATATATACACAAACATTTATCTTTTAACGCTCTATCGGTCGTAGTTTTTGTTTGATTGTTACCAAACTCGATATTTAAATGCTTTATGTAAATCTAAATATCTAAATCGTCAATGGCTGAAATTCAACAAGTGGGAGGGGAGTTAAGACGGTGGGGGTGATGCATAATACGTCTGTTATTATGCCTTGGATCGAAAAAGAATATAGAAGCAATCTTATTGCAGATGTAATGCCTATAAATATTTTTATATTAGCCATCTTTTCACTTTCTTGATTATTAACCGATATATTTATTTTTTCGTTTTAGATCTTCAGTAAACTCCCCCTACTTCTCAGGTCAAATTAACAATAAGCTGTTATATCATGAAACACTTTATTCGAAGCCTAAATATCAAATATTGTTCCCATTGAACTTTTTGAAATAAATGCAAATACATTACTCAAGTGGGCAATATGCTTAGTTAAAGCAGCGTCTGCGTGATGTACATTTTTGCTACAATGTTTCATTGACAGGGGTTATCTACAAGTTACCAGCCTTTTCTAGCCGGACTAAGGGTTTTATTTAATTAGTTCGTCACTAAATAAATGCCTATTGCCCAGGCGGGAATCAAACTCTCCACTCTAGGTTTACCATGTGAGATTAAAATCAACGCTTTAACTCACATGGCTAACCTGAGCATAATAATATGATTTTTCAACATTTTTCGATCTGCAATACAATTTCTGAAGTATTTTGAATTCCACAATTTCAGCCGTTTACGAATATGTTCTTCAGTGTCGAAAAATATAGAGTTTCCTACACAATTTATTAGTATAGTGGAAGTGTCTGTGATGTGTACTAGTCTGCAATGTCCTTTATAAATGGTTTTAATTATGTTCCATTTTTTTTACATTTGTCCACCTTTCTTTTTAATTTTTTTATGTATATGAAGTTCGTATCTTATGTGACTTTCAGCAGATTTCCCTTGAGGGAAATCAGGTATTGAGGTCGTACTCACGACGCGATTTTCTAAACATTTCTTCAAATGAAAAGTATACTAGCGTGTAGTTGTGCTTTTTCGGCAATTATCTGTCTGTATTGTTCTATTAATGGATCAAGTATATTAGTGTTGGTGAGCTTTTTAAAGTTTCACAAAAACTTATATGAGATGATTGGAGTGGTGGATTATTGAAAGCTGAAAAAAATACAAATAAATCTGTTAATATTTGAGGTACGAAAACAATTTATGAAACACAGTTATTAAAAATTAAATTAGTAATATGATTCTTAATGTAGCATTCTTTGATTTGATTTTTTTTTTATTTTCCTCCTCCAAAGCATTTCTTTAGCTTTATGTAAATTGGTTAAACATTGACAAAGGTTCTCTTAAGGGAAATCAGCAAATGGGTAACATATTTAGTAATATTTGGGGCGATTTAACCATTTCCGAATGTCAATTAACCTAACCATATTACTCGGGGATATTATAATGGTTGCCGTGATGATTGGAAGAGCCTAACTCATGCACCATCATCGTTAGTTAACAACTTGTGTCCACGTAATAACATTATTAGAGAGTCGGTGAATTTGAATTCAATTAAATTGTAGATTGTCTGAAATTAGTGGCCGCCTGGCCCAGGCACAAAAGGCTCATATTGTTTAATAAGCAATAGTAAATTGATAAAAGTCCGTCACGCAGGAGCTGCGTAAACTAAGCAGATTTCCCACGCGAAGTTTTACAATAGATAAATATGCACTACAGGTATCAAACACTACCGTGAATGCTCAGTAAATATACAATACAAGTTAATAATCTCTACAATGTCTGTTGTAGCGCTGCATAGATACCCCGGGAAGAAAAAACAATTAGTGAAATATATCTGAATGTAACATATTAATTTTATTGAAAAAAAGTTACTAAAGCTACTGCTGTAATTTTTAATAAATCAGAATCAGTTTTATCTCAATCACTCAAATTTTAGTAATCCAAAAACAAAAGAAAGGGAGGGGGAGGGGGTCAACAGAACGTATTTTCATATATCTCACAATGTAAAAGTTCAATGAAAACAATATTTAGTATTTAGTTATAGAATAATATGGTTTATTATGTAACAGAATATTGTTTATGTAACACTAGTAAAAGTGGGGGAATAAATGTATATAACAATATTTATAGTACATTTAATTTGCAATAGGATTTAGTCTATACACCTTTTCGATCTGACTTATAGTAACGTAGATATTTCGAATTTTCGAATTTCTCCACCTGTAACCCCCCCCCTCCCTCTGGTCCGATTTCAGCCGTTAACGAACTTGATCTTTCTTTTTACAAAAACCGACTAAATGTCGAGTTTGGTACCGAACAAACAAAAAACTGCGACCGCTAGAGCGGTAACAGACAAATATATAGACAGATCGATAACTAGATTGATATATATATATATATATATATATATATATATATATATATATATATATATATCGATGGACATTTGAAGAAAAATTTCGAAAATTCCGTCATGAGTACTACTTGGGGAAATCTGCTAAAATCTGGTAAAGTTGGAGGGAGAGGGAGGATAAGTGCTATAACTTCCTGAGACTTATATCAAATAAAATTAGCCTCGTGGTTATAGGACTTCCGGGATGGGGTTGTGCAGAGACACTACAACTGCATGAGAATGCATCTAACTGACAGGTTATTATGAAAGTAAAATGGTGATAATATAATGATTAGAGTAACAAGCAAATGGCTTGCAGAGCCAAATATATTTCGTATTTAATTTTAGGATCGAAACTACTGTAAATGGCTGACTAATTTAATATAAAATCCAGCTAAGTCCAAAAATTCAATTATTTTAGTGCATTTACTAGAGTGAATAATTCGATTGGCACAAAAGCGTGTCATGTGTGTGTAAAGAAATGGAAGTATAATCATCAAAAGTTGTAGAGCACTTCATTAACACGATTCTCCGGAGGGAATAAAATGAAGTAAAAGTAAAGGACAGGATTACAAATTAAAATGAGCGAGTCATTACTGGAAACTGTAGACACAGCGAACTTTTCAAATGGATTTAATTGACAGTAACAAAGTCGAAAAATTATGAGAGCCTGGAAAAGACTGCCAAGAAGAAGAAGAAGAAAAGCGTCCGTCACGCAGGGGCTGTGTTTATAAGCACATTTCCCAAATGCGTTACGTACTTGCATTTATCTCAAAACGTAATAGTCAATGATAACAATTTTTGGTATTTAGGCTTCAATAAAGTGCTTCATAATATAATAGCATATGGTGTGTATGAGATGTGTAGGAGTGGGGGTTTACTGAAAGTCGAAAACTAAAAAAGTCCGTCACGCAGGGGCTGCGTAAACTAAGCAGATTTGCCACGTGAAGTTTAGTAATTGATAAATCTACATACTGGTAACACAACACCACCATGAATAAATACAAACGGAAATAAGAAATGCTTCATCCAATTTCAATAAACTGACGACAGGGAGCGTTAGGTTAGAAAAGTAAACAAACGGGTCTGCCCGCCTCACACCTGAAAGAAAAACAATTACTGAAATATATCAGAATATAACATATTAATTTTATTGAGAACTATTTACTATATCTAGTACTGTAATTAATAATGAGTCAGAATAATTGTTATCTCAATCAATCAAATTTTAGTAGTTCAAAACCTTAAGACGGGGGGGGGGACCAGGACATATTTGCATGTATCTCGTATAATAAAGGTCTCTTCAATACAATTTTTGGTATTTAAACTTCGAATAATGTAATTTATTATGTAGCAGAGTATTGTTTATGTAACATGAGAAGAAGTGCCGGTTTGCTGATGGCTGAAAACTAAAAAATGCAAATATCTCGGTTAATATTCAAGATATTGAATAAACGTATATAACAATATTTATAATAGATTTAATTTGCAATAGGATTGATTCTATACAATTTTTCGATCCGACCTATGGTAACGGAGATATTTCGAATTTCCGAAAATCCTCTCTTCTAAACCCCCCCTCCCACTGGACCGATTTCAGCCGTTAACGAACTTGATCTTTCTTTTTACATAAAACGACTAAATATCAAGTTTGGTAACGATCAAACAAAAATTGTGACCACTAGAGCGGTAACAGACAAATAGATAGATAGATAGATATAGCTATATATCTATCTAAATACTTCGAAAAGGGAAGAGCGACACATGGGAAACCAAGTTTACACGTTTTAAAGCAATCATGTCATCAACTCTTCTGTATGTCTCTGAAATCTGGAGCATAAATTACTTGGACCAACTGGAATCTGCCAATCTTGCATTTTTCAAATCTTTGTATTTTTGGCCGAAATGCACACCAAACTATATGGTTAGACTGGAAATTGGACGGAGCCACATAACAGTTCAGGTGTTGAAAAAAAATCCTTAATTTCTGTATAAAAATATTGTCAATCTCCGAAAATAGAATAGCAAGAAAGTGTTTCAGTAGATTAATAGCACTGGATGCCAGTAATCATGATACAAACTATAATTGGGTCTCACAAGTAAAAGCAATAGCAAATTTAAATAATGTACAAGAGTATTTTACCGATATCTCGTGTAGAAAAAATTTCCTACCAAATAAAAACAAAATTTTAGAACAAGCAACAAGTCACATATTACCCACCGACATCAATAGAGTATATAGTACATCATATAATTCCTTTTTATAGAAGTGTCTGTCATTATACCAGCCCCCAACCCGAAGATTATCTTAAATTCAAAGTGAATATGAAGAAAGTAAGATTAGTAAATCAACTTAAAATGTCAAATACCGATTACTTGAAGCTGTATCACAATATAAAAATGAAAGTAATTAAATCCGGAGAAATTTGTGAATGCTGCCAGGAATTTATATATGATGGATTAAAACATTTATAATTACAATGCTCGGAATACAGCTATTACAGAGAGCAATATTTGAAGAAGTTTATAGCCACAAGTGATGACTTAATGTCACTGGAAAATATCCTTCACATTGAGGACATTTATAAATTGAACTTGATTTACTCATTCCTGTCAGCAGTATGCAACTAGGCAACGACATAGTTTATACCATTATCTTGATAATTAAACCCTATAATTTTGAAATGTCCAACGAAGTCAATTAATGCGTCACAGTAAACAAAAGTAAATACGTATATGTTGAATAGTACTTATCAGATTAAGTTATAAAGAATTTTAGAAGTTTAAGAACCTGAAAACATTTAATAAAAAAAAAATAAAATAAAAAAAAAATTAAAGAAATGTAAAATATATTTTTTATTGTAATAGGTTAATATTATGTCATTATTTCTTATATATATATATATATATATATATATATATATATATATATATATATTCTTTTTGTAAAGTACTTGTAAGATTACTAACACTAAATGGGCCAGACTCAGGCTAAAATATGTACATATTAGCCAATAAAATCTATCTATCTCTCTATCTATATATATATATATATATATATATATATATATATATATATATATAGACTCTCCCACACACACACACACACAAACACACAATTTTGATCGGACCTCATTTTCGTCATCTCCTAGGAAGGAACGATGGACTTTTGAAGAAAAATTTCGAAAATCGCGTCACGAGTACGACCTCATAGCTTATTTCACTTAAGGGAAATCCGCTAATATCACAAGTAACAAATCAATTTTTCATTTGAAGCTTAAATGCAAAAATATTGTTTTCAAGAGATATTATACAAGATACAAATGCAAATATACTCTGGTGACCCCCCCCCCTGTCTTTAGTTCTTGGACTACTAAAATTTGAATTGAGAAAAAATTGATTCTGATTCATTATAAATTACAGTACTAGATATAGTAAATAGTTATCAACAAAAGTAATGAGCTATATTCTGATTCTATCCGGTGAAAGGTATGGAAAATTATTAAAATTAACTGAAAGATTTCTTATTACCGTTTGAATTTATGTACTTAATATTGACGGTAGCGTTGTGTTAGCAGTATGTAAATTTATCTATTGTTTAACTCCACGAGGGAAATCTTCCCAGTTTACACGACGGACTTTTTCTATGTGCTTCTTGGGACAGAGCGTACCACGCACAAGCTCCCAATTCATCTAATATATAATGTTATAACGAGCCTCATTTTTAAGGCAACCTTTTTAGGATCGATCGATAGATATTAGAATAAATTACGAAAATCGAGAACATTTTCACCCACTAAAAAAGCTCACGTTCAGTCCCTTTTCAAGTCATATTAAATTACAGAAGCAATACACCCTTTCGTTTTAATTATTCCCTCTCAGTTTCCAAACGTTGAATTTCATTCTATAGTTGCTATATTGAGCCTGACATTGGAGCCTGTTATATAAAATAATTTGATTGCAATGAGGTAGGAGCAGAGGGTATATAACTTGGAAGACTGACATACCTCGGAGCAATATTGGAGTCGAATGGAGCGCGGCAATCTTGAACGTTTCGGACGTTGTGGTATTCAATTTCATAGACCCCCAACCCCTACTGACACCTTCGCTACCACCTCTCTGCCAGTAATAATCAAAAATGTCTATTTTAAGAATTAAGAAAATAAAAAACCAACAAATCTAACAACTACTACTCATAAAGTTGTGCTAAATCAATATAAATAAATAAATATAAAATAATAATAAAACAAATTTTAATTATCCTTATTTTCAATATGTGTTCTTTGACAAGATTTTTCAATTGAAGGGCGCAGTTTACCTAAGTATCTTAAGTTCAATATTAATTACTCTTGGGTAAATTTGTGTGATGGTTTTGAATTCCACCAGGACAAAGAAGATTTATTTCACTCACTTAACATCTTATGCGTTCCCTAGTTAGAAAATGGTGATTGAACTCCTCCAATTTTTTTTGAAAACTTCAAATCATTTTTATTTCTCAACTAGTTTCGCGTTCATATGACGCATCATCAGGAGAAGTTCTACTACACAAAGGAACTAACGGTTACATCTTTCTTTATGACCTTCCACTAGTCGCAGCAGATCAATAATCAATCATATGAAGTTTTCATTTTTGTTTTGTTGACCTTCCGCCATAGACTAGTTAAATGAAAATAAATATCTCACAATAAAAAAATATGACAATCTATTACTAAGTGCGGACTAAAAATGCTTCACTGGCTAAACTGAAATTATTTTCTTTTAGCCTGAAAACGAAAGTGTCTTAAAAATAGACCCTAAAAAAATTAAAAACGAGAAGAAATTCATAAGGATTCAAAACGTATAGAAATCTGTTTAAGAAAAAAGTACGAAGTTCTAATCAATATCATGAAGACTTTGACGAAGGTCACTTTAACTTGTAGTGTCTATGGTTTGGATCAAGAATTACCATTCCCAAAAATTCAACATGTTTATTGTAAACAATTACTAAAATGACGACGGACATTAGATTTCCATAACTCAATTCATTAGGAATTATTAATCAACATATCAGTAAGTAATTTTAAATTATTTTTATATTTCCACCAATATTCGATTTTTTAGCAGATTTCCCTTAAGGGAAATCAGCTATTGAGGTCGTACTCATGACGCGAGTTTCGAAAAATTTCTTCAAATGTCCATCGATCCTACCCAGGAGATCTATATATATATATATATATATATATATATATATATATATATATATATATATATATATTTGTCTGTTTACGCTCTAGCGGTCGAAATTTTTGTTTAATCGTTAACAAATTCGGAATTTAATCGTTTTATGTAAAAAGGAAGATCAAGTTCGTTAATGGCTGAAATCGGTCCAGGGGGAGGGGGGTTTAGAGGGGGGATTTTCGGAAAATTCGAAATATCTCCGTTATTATGCGTCGGATTGAAAAAGTGTATAGAATTATTGCAAATTAAATTTACTATAAATATTATTATATACATTTATTCCCTATCTTGCATATTAACCGAGATATTTGCATTTTTATTAAATTTGGGCCGATACCTGATTTTTGAAATTCCCGCCAAAACCTAGTTCGGCCCTTTGCCGTAACTGTTGGGCTCTCGTATGGAGATTCCTCTATTGTATTACTTCACGTGGGAAATCTGCTTAGTTTACGCAGCCCCTGCGTGACGGACTATTTTTTTATTTTGTGCTTTCATTCTTTATTATTTGATTTTCTTATCTAACTTATTACTTCTATTTTATATTTTCTTTAGTTTTATCATAAATTACCTTTTTTATTACTAATATTATGTCGTACGATTAATGATTTTGCTGTGTAGCCAGAAACTCACTATCGGTGAACAGCAACGTATACTTTAATTTAATGAAGTGTTTTTCAATTTCATATATTTTTTGAGCTTAATTCGCTGCTCTTATATTTATGATAATATCATGCATACATAAAATGTACACTTATAAATATAATGTCTTGCGATAAATTACAAAATGTGTGTTCAGCAACCAACCTAACATCGGCTAACACTTTCATAACTGCATCAAGAAACCTACTTTCCAATACTTCAATAATTCTTGTTAACATGCTAAAGGTTAAAATTCGAAGGAACTTACATTTTTTTTAAACTTTAATTCCAATCGTCCATCAATTTATTTTAAGAAGAGATAATGAGCTGAGTCTCGTACTAACCTGTCAACAGAAAGGAAAAAATACATAACTATGAGTGCTTAAATGTTACTTTACATATTAATAATTAGAAATAATTAATATTTAAATAATAATAATAATAATAATAAAGGAAACTAAAAATTTTGGCGATGACTAAAAGTGGGTTTTTATTGAAGAATAAAATTTAAAAAATTCAAACATCACGGATAATATTCAAAACAGGAAAGAAATATATAGAACAACTTTTATAGAAAATTACCGTTATAGCAAGATTACTTATATTCAAACTTTCATCTCGACTGGTAGTAACAGATATATTTTGACTATTCGATACACATAATTTTTAACCCACCTCATCTTCGTCGTCACCTAGGTAGGATAGATCGACATTTGAGGAAACAAATGTAAGGAAAAATAATTATAGAGTATTAACTCAGAAAAAAAAATATCGATTGCCCGTCGTCCAATTTCAACTGATAATGACCATGATCTGTAGTTTTATGTAATACGTATGAATGTTGAATATGTTAATTATCAAATAAAATAAGCGACTGCTTGAGTGTTAACAGACATACTATCTAACTATATATATATATATATATATATATATATATATATATATATATATATATACTAGCCAAGGTACCCAGCTTCGCTCGGGAAATCATTTGAGACGGAAAGATTTTAATTTGTTTTTGGGAATGAATGCTTCTATTTGTAGAACTTCTCTTCCCGTCTAGGCGCACTATTCCCCGTAGGGTTCCTAGGGAGAGAGAGAGAGAGAGAGAGAGAGAGAGAGAGAGAGAGAGAGAGAGAGTGAGAGAGAGAGAGAGAGAGAGAGTGAGAGAGAGAGAGAGAGAGAGAGAGAGAGAGAGAGAGAGAGAGAGCGAGAGAGAGAGAGAGAGGGAGGGTGAGAGAGAGAGAGAGAGGAGGTGAGAGAGAGAGAGAGAGAGAGAGAGAGAGAGAGAGGAGAGAGGGTGTGAGAGAGAAGGGGGAGAGAGAGAGAGAGAGAGAGAGGGAGGAGAGAGAGAGAGAGAGAGAGAGAGAGAGAGAGAGAGAGGGAGGGAGGGAGGGAGAGGGAGAGGGAGAGAGAGAGAGGGAGAGGGAGAGAGAGAGGGAGAGGGAGAGGGAGAGGGAGAGGGAGAAGGAGAGGGAGAGGGAGAGGGAGAGAGAGAGGGTGAGGGAGAGGGAGAGGGAGAGAGAGAGGGTGAGGGAGAGGGAGAGGGATTACATTTATTCCCCAAAGGGAAATCTGTTACTCATTTTGGATGTTCAAATGCTCTATATAGAATAATTCACATGTTTATGTGTATACAAATGTTAATAGATATTGTTCTTATTTTTATTCCTAGATTTTACATCAATCTGGTGTAGATATTTTTTTTTTTCTAGGTACTTCCTAAGTTTCTTGTTAATGCCAAGGAGGGCGAAACGTATTCTATTGGAAAACAAACAATAAAGATTGCTTAGTTGAAACCTTAAGATACATTTTTTGGCCTGAAATTATCATATATTTTGTTGATACAATATTAAAGAGTTAATTACTAACGTCTATCTTTGTGGCTAACGGGGCTACTGGCTTTTTCTAACCAGTGTCGTATAAAGAATTATATTTATTGAGTTCATCACTAAATACACTTTTCTTTGCCGTACTTGAATATATCTCTTATATAATGTAAAAAAAAATTTGTATCAAATACAACATAAAAAATTTTATTGTAGTTAAAAATGCATAAGCACCTGTTGAAGAGACAATAGGGAAGGTTTGAACAACTGTATGACTAATGCAGTTGCGACAATGACGTGACGGATTCTAAAGATAATTTCATTTCTCCAGATTATTCACAGCTGAGCAATTTTCATCTCGCCATTGTTCTAAAATTGCTCCTGACAAAGCCAAGGATATAATTCATACTCTTGCACAATAAAGAAAGTCGTTCAACGACATTTTAAAGAAACATTATAAAATGTGGTTTTATAAACATTAAACCAGAGAATGTTGACTATTTTTTTAAAGTATATTTTAAATATTTCTACGAATATATCGAATGCTATTTGACAAATCTTTCAGTGGACACCGTAATTACTGGATGATCTTCGGGTATTGCTGGGATAGGAAATGGAACGTTTTCTTGAATTTCGAGGTGTTGGCGTATAAGTAATGTTAAGGAGATGACAGTAAATATAATAGTTGTCTTATTTATTACCATATATATATATATATATATATATATATATATATATATATATATATATATATATATATATAACTGCAGCCTCTGTCTATATATTATGTTTCCTTTATTTTTCATATGGAATTGCAACTATATCAACCACTTTTGGCTTTGTTGTCTGATTGTTCATTTGTCTGTAACCTATTGACGCCTAAACTTCCGAACCGAATTATTTGAACTGGGTTCGTGTATTACAACTAACTTGGCTTAGATTTTAGGCTATACCAATATTGGCAGGGACTAACAGGAGATGAGGTGGGGGTTATAAGGGATGCCTGATGAAAAATTGCAACATTTCGTTTCCTATTGGTTTCTCGGCAAACATGCTAATACCGAAAGTTCTTTAATTTGGTATTTAGAGTTACATTTGTCTTACATAGGCTTTGTCGTTTAACTCACGATAAACAAGCAAGGGAAATCTGCTAAATAAACAATACAAGACTTCCTCGTAAGCAGCAAAACTACCACCAGGCGACCGAGCCCGTTGGAATGCCTGACAAATATTGTGTATATCTCATAAGACAAGTCTGGTGCTAATCCAGGTGGTTCTAATCCCGTAAAAACTATCCTGTGTCTCTACAGAGTTGGAAAGACAAAGCAGCTTTCTAATCCTAGGATTAGACCGAAGGTTTGGTTAGTGTTGAGACAGTAATACAGACATCGGATGGAGGCGTCCATTCATCATCTGGGAATCCATTTGTCACAGCTGAGAAGACAGACCTATCCTAGCCACGGGTCAGGGGAGTGCCATCTCGTCTCTCGGCTAAATATCAAAGCTATTAGCAGATTTCCCTTAACTATCTCTCATAAGAAAAATATTTTTTTCTCAGTCTAAGAGTTAAGTGCCTGCGAAAACAAAGCAGATTTCCCACGTGCTGCTATAACATACGGGGTGTGGCTATTAAATAACGAGACTGACGCAGTAAAACATTTTATTTTTATTTCATACATTTTTACTTATTATCACCTTCAATATACACCCCTGCTTTATCCCTACAACGCTCCATGCAAACCTTCCATTGTTCGAAACAGTGCTGGAAGTCTTTTTCTGTCAGCTCCTTCAGGACGCGTGCCGCTTTCTCTTTCACAGCTTCAACAGACTCAAATCATGTTCCTTTTAATGCAGATTTCACCTTAGGAAGCAGATAGAAGTCGCACGGCGCAAGATCCGGCGAATAAGGCGGATGGTCTAACACTGGGATGCTGAATTTGGCTAGAAACCTCTTAACAGACAATGCGGATTGACCTGGCGCATTATCTTGGTGGAGAACCCATGACTTTTCCTTCCCCAATTCAGGTCGTTTTTTCCTTATTCTTTCGCGGAGTTCGGCAAGAACGTGAAGGTAGTAATGTTGATTAATCGTTTGACCTTCAGGAACCCAGTGAAGGTTCACAATCCCATGAATATCGAAAAAACAATCAACATTGCTTTGAATTTTGATTTGCTCATTCGAGCTTTTTTTGGCTCTCGGTGAAGATGGGCTTTTCCAGTGCATGGATTGGCGCTTTGTTTCAGGATCATACATAAAAAACCATGATTCGTCACATGTTATTATCCTTTCCAGTAAGTTTGGGTCATTTTCAATGGCATTCAAAGTGTCAGTACAAACATTTTTGCGAGCTTCCAGTTGTTCAAATGTGAGAATTTTAGGCACCATTTTGGCACACACTTTTTTCATGTTAAAATTGTTATGCAATATTTGCCGTACGGATTCTTTATCAATTCGTAAAGTTTCAGCAATCGCACGAATACTTAACCGACGGCCAGATCGAATCAGATTACCGATTTTTTCGATATTGTCATCCGTTTTCGACGAGGAAGGGCGACCCCGGCGTGAATCATCTTAAACGTCTTCTCGGCCATTTTGAAAACGCTTAAACTACTCAAAAACACATGCACGCGATAAACATTCATTTCCATACTCTTCTTTCATTAAATTATAAGTTTCAGTAGCGGTTTTTCCAAGTTTCACATGAAATTTCACAACAATTCGTTGCTCTACTGTTACACAACATTTTTCCGGCGGAACAAAAAACAACTCTAATGCGAACGAAGGCTACGGCTGTACTGATTTGTTTACAGAAGCGAGAGGCACTATATTCGAAAGAGGAAGCTTCACGATAACAGCTGTTAGTTGCTGGCGTTTGGCGTATGGGTACTTCTTCTGTAGCAGCGTCGGTCTCGTTATTTAATAGCCACACCCCGTATTTGTGATCGAATCTCACAACATATTCTCTATTTATAAGGAAAAATCCGCTGAGTAGAAAGGGGAGGGGGTACTGAAGACGGAAAACAAGAAAGTAGGAATAACTCGCCTAATACTTGACTTGCGAAAAAATGCAAATAACAATTATTTGTAGAGCATCCATAGTTAAACAAGTTCGATTCTATAACATTTAACGATCCGACTCATAATAACGGAGATATTTTAATTTTCAAACTCCCCTCCACTCTAAACCCCCACCATTCTACTACTACTAATCAAAGAAAATGCTACACCAGATAGCACTGAATAAGAAACTTATTGCTAGTCGCTCTTTGAACAAGAAGACCGATTGTTATAAGTCTGCAATGGTGGGGGTACTGGACCTCGACGTTATCTCCCGCGTGCCAGCCAGTCGCTTGCTGTCTTTCCCAATGAGCGCATGCAAGTAAGTCAGTAATATATTCCTATACCACAATAGATCTCTCACTCTCTGTATTTTATTTTAAGATATGACTTAAGTACATTTATTCTGTTCATTGTTAGACATTTATTTTGTATTTTAGTTATTGATGTTAACATGTTTTATGACCTGTTGCAATGTATAGAGTTTTTATTAATGTTATTGTTTTTCATGTGTAGCTCTGAAGATGGAGACATTAGTCTTTGAAAGCGCTTAGCGCTGAAATAAACAAATTGTGAAGAATTGGACGTTTTTTCTCTCTCTCCTACACCAGATATCTCAAAGGAAAAAGAGAAAGAAAGCATAAATCAATTCCAGCTGAGAAATGAAACCTGTATTAGCACATTACATCAATGTTGTATGTAAACTGCTGTAATTACAAACCATGCTTATGATGAAAAACAGCGTTTCCTTGATTTCCCCAAATACTGAATAAAGGTTTTATAATTTATAATAAATTGCATATTGAACGAATACTTTCTTATCGGGTGATACTAAAATCCAATGCCAGATTTGGATTAAACACAAGAAATCTGCAAGAATTAGTTAGTTAAGTTTATTATTTATTTATTTATTCATACAATAATCACATTTGGCGACTAGGGCGGTTTAGCGATGAATCAGTTAATTTCCTACAATCCCTTTATTATTTTACCTAAGTAAGCTCATTTCTGCAAATATTTTCAGTATTGTCCTGCATTACAATTTTTTGAAAATGTTGTTTCATGCGGTCTATATACTGGTTGCGGTCATGTAGTAATTCAATCTAAGTGTATGTTAGGTCTATGTGAGTCCTTAGATAGCAGTCAGTAAGTATATGTTTTATAGTAAGTCTACAGTTACACTGTTGGTAGTAGGGTTCGTCTTCTCCAGTAAGTAAGTGTGTGACATTCGTGAATGATCAATTCTTAACTTCGTTAAAACTACATCTTCTCTTCTTTAAATAGCTAAGTAAAAATGTTATCAACAATGTTTTTGTTGTTGGTCTGTATCATTTGCAATAAAATTTATTCGCAACCTAACTAGTCAAAATGGATTCTGGGAGGATTAACTCCGTTGAAAACTAAAAATAAAGTCTGTCACGCAGGGGCTGCGTAAACTAAGCAGATTTCCCAAGTGAAGTTAGTTATTCAATAGAGAAATCTCCATACGAGAGCCAAACAGATAAGGCAAAGGACCGAACTAGCTTTTGGCGGGAAAACGTCATCAGTTATCGGCCCACAATTAATAAAAATGCAAATAGCTCAGTTAATATTCCAGATAGAGAATAAATGTATAGAACAATATTTATAGTAAATTTGATTTACAATAAGATTCTCAGGTAAGAAAAAACGCCTCTTTCCTTCACTGTTCTTTATTCGTTGCGACAGAGCGCTTTCAGAGCTCCATCATCAGTGCCCTGCTCTTCAGAATGATGTGACAGGAACTAAGGAGTCAAAGGGAATCCTTGTTTCCTGTCACATCATTGTGAAGAGCAGGACACTGATGATGAAGCGCTCTGTCGCAACGAATAAAGAACAGTGAAGGAAAGAAGCGTTTTTTCTTACCTAAAATAACAATTCCTTCACCCTCCAGCACCTCAGGAAAAAAAAATGGATACAATAAGATTGGTTTAATACAATTTATTGATCCGACGTATGGTAACGGAGATATTTTGAATTTTCGAAAACCCCCCCTTCTAAACCCCCCTCCCGCTGGTCCGATTTCAGCCATTAACGAACTTGATCTGTCTTTTTGCATAAAAAGTTTAAATATCGAGTTTGGTAACGAACAAAAAAAAAATTCGCGATTACAGTCCATCCTTATTACGTACAATAAAGTAAAACCATTAAGAAACTAAACAAAAAATATTTCACTGAAAATTCATTCTTTTCAAATAAAGGGGCCAGTTGCTCATATAGCCTTAAGCCTAATGGAAATATGAAGGCGTTGTATTCGGGGTGTAGCTGTTTCTATTCAGAGGTTGTAAATTGGGCGGGAGAGACAGGCTGTATTTTGGCGGGAAACAGGATGTATTAGAGGGTGTATTTCCATAAAGTCCGTAAGGCCGTCGGCCATAAATAAGGCCCCCTTTTGCCATTTTGATAGCCTTACCTACACCGCTGCCTATTGCCTTGACATCGTAAAACTCAATCACTTCTTGCCCCCTCCAAAGCCTTTACTGGCCGTAGGCCCAGTAATCCCTGGCTCATTCTCCGCCACTTTTAATATCCGAACTTTATCGCGCCGTACTTATGAAGGCAGCTTCTTGACTTTACAACATCTCTTGAAATATTACTCTTCGATTGAATGAGGCTCGGATTTAGGAGTTAAAGCTATCTCTTTGGTTCAACCGCAAGGTGGGCCATTTGAAAAGAATCGTTCGGGTGCCCGATCATTAAAAATCGGTCACGAAAGGACCTGCGTAAACTAAGCAGATTTCCGTCGTCCTAGAATAATACATTACTAATGCCATCTCACCATACATCCACCATTTCTATGAATAAGTCATTTAACTCATAACGTACAAAATAAATGAGAACAATATTTGATATTTAGTCTTCAAATAATGCGATTCATAATATAACAGCTGGTTTTTAATATGACATGAGAAGGGTTGGGGCTTACTGAAGGCCAAAAACTAAAAAATACAAATATCTCGGCTAATATCCAAAATAATGAAAAAAACGTACATAACAAAATTTATAGCACATTACATTTGCAATAGGAACGATACAATTTTTCAACCATAACGCATAACAACGGAAATATTAAGAATTTCCGAAGTTCTCCCTTCTAATCCCCCTCCCCCCTTCCTAATGGTCGGATTTCAGCCAATAGCGAATTTGATTGTTAGTTTTACATAAAACGTTTAAATATAGAGTTTGGTACCAATCGTACAAAAATTGCAGTGACCTCTAGGCCGTTAGCAGACAAATGTGCGTATGTATGTAATATATATATATATATATATATATATATATATATATATATAGTTTATTTAATATATTTATAGTTTGGAACGGACCTCATTTTCGTCATCTCTTGGGTAGAATCGATGGAAATTTGAGGTAATTTTCCAAAATTGCTTCATGAGTACGACCTCATAGCTGATTTTCCTTAAGGGAAATCTGCTAAAAATCCGATGAGTATAATTAGGAGCTTAAAGCAGGCTAAAACTATAGAATACGAATAACTCATTTAATATGTGAGTTTTCAATTAATGTATGGGGCAACAATTTTTAAGCATCAATATTTTAAGAAGATTGGTCTTATAACATTTATCCTGGTCCGATTTCTGCCAATAAGAAATGCCATCTTTAGTGTTTATTGAAATCGAGTATGGTATAGATCAAATAAACTTTTATAATTAATTAAACAAGAATTTAAAATCTTAATTATTGCCATAATAGCACAACAATTTTGAATCTATCTCACATAATAAAAGTGTCTTGAAAACAGTATTTGGTATTTATGCTTAGAATAATGTGGGCTATTGTGTAACAGCTTATTCTTAATATGACATGATTAGGAGTGGGGGTTTATTTAAGGCTGAAAACAAAAAATCCAAATACTTCGCTTAACCCTAGTATTACCGACCTCTCCCAGGTCGCATGGATTACCAAGAGGGGGGGGGGGGCTCCTCGAGCCCACATCCTTAAAAACCTTTTATTTTGGTTCTATAATTTTTTTAAAAATTTTATATCTATTGGATTATGTTTAATGAACGTTTCTTATGACACCTGTGAAAAAAAAATTAAATAGAAAAATAAAAATAAATTAAAAAAAAAAGTTCGGATGGGTAAAAAAGGATGACTTTAAATTAAATGTAATTTTATTCTACTGGAGGAACATATCTAAACATTGTTAGAATAAAAAATTATCTATATCTAAGTTATTATAACATTATAATAGAATAATAATTTAAGAAAATATAATTATCAGAATCGTAATGCAATTATCGGTGCTTTTGCACAATAATTTTTTTTTGAGTGTTTATCCAGGTTGCAGCATGGACTAACTGTTCCCCTAGTTGGGAACAACCTAGAAAATCTTCTCTTTTCTAAAAAAGTACCTATCAGGAGCAATAATTATAACCATCTCAGTAATATATTTTTATATGAAAAAAAAAATTATATGGGGAGAATATATATATATTTTTTTTGAGAAAAAAAAATAACTTTAGAAGGTTTGTGTATGTTAAAATTACATCAAAGTAATTATTATTTGAGCAATATAATTAATAACACTTGAATTACTAGTTAAAAGTAGTATTAAATATCAGTGGGCTCGAGGAGCCCCCCCCCCTTGGTACTTAAGTGTATAACTACTCCTTGCATTACCAGGGGGGGGGGGCTCCTCGAGCCCATACGTCAAAAAAAAATAGTTTTTCTCAACATAGAAATTTTTTTATTTAATTTTATTGTTATGCCCTCACTCTAGGATGTTTTTCTGAGGAATACATAAAATATCAAAAATATCCCATTAAAATTGGGTGATAGGGAACAAAAACAAAAAGTTGTGGGCTCAAGGAGCCGCACCTTGGTAGTTCTAGGGTTAATATTCATATTAGAGGAAATGTAGGTATAAAAACAATTAAAGGCAATTAAATCTACTCTAAGATTCGTTTTATAGAAGTTTTCGATCTGAAGTATTATAACTGAGGTAAATATGTATTATAATGGATATACATATAGGATGGATGGAAATTTGATTAAATTTTTCTCGAAATGAATACAACGTCAGTATCTGATGTCCCTTTAGTAAGATCTGCTAACACTTAGTATAATATTTTAGGCATGTGAGCTAAATCGTTGACCTTAATCTCACATGGTAAACCTAGAGTGGCGAGTTCGTTTCTTGCCTGGGCAAAGGAAATTATTAAGTGACGAAATTCATTGAATAACACCCTAAATCCCACCCTGGCTAGAAAAGGGTGGTAACCTGTAGATAACCAGTCCCGATTAGCCTGAGTTGCAAAAAGTGGATGTGAATAAATAATAAAGTCCGTCACGCAGGGGCTGCGTAAACTAAGCAGATTTCCCACGTGAAGTTTTACAGTAGAGAAATCTGCCTAATAACAACTGTAGTAGTAAGAAACCTCTAAACCTAAAACATTATTTAGGGCGTAATAACCCAATACAGTTTCTAGCCCCAAAAAACAGTTAACCTAACCTCTAAACCTATTCACGAGGGACGACTAGTTATAGAAACGGCCGCCATAGCTCTCGGCGGAAAGTCCGAACATAGCCTACTGGTAATCACACGCAGATTACAAATGCAAATATCTCGGTTAATATTCAAGATAGAGAATAAATGCATATAACAATATTTATAGTACATTTAATTTGCAATAAGATTGGTTTTATACAATTTTTCGATCCGATGCATAATAACGGAGATATTTCGAGTTTTTGAAAAATCCCCTCCTCTAACCCCCCCCCTCCCACTGGTCCGATTTCAGCCGTTAACGAACTTGATCTTCCTTTTTACATAAAACAATTAAATACCGAGTTTGGTGACGATTAAACAAAAATTGCGACCGCTAGAGTGTTAACAGACAAATATATATATATATATATATATATATATATATATATATATATATATATATATAGTTTTGAACGGACCTCATTTTCGTCATCTCGTGGGTAGGATCGATGGACATTTGAAGAAATATTTCGAAAATCGCGTCATGAGTACGACCTCAATAGCTCCTAAAGGGAAATCTGCTAATAAAGGGAAATCTGCTAATAAAGGGAAATCTGCTAATATTTTAGCACCTCCATTTATATGGTAATAACGTAGCAACCGTCAGTAGGAATCACTTAGGCTGTAAGTGTGGTTAAAATGTCTGAATTTATAATTGGAGACAATTGTACTCAGTTGACTATTGAGTTAAGCCAAACTGCAGTCAATACTAACTGTCAAAGCTGGACCGAGGGAGGTTGACGTCGCCCAAGCCTTGAGACTGTCAAATCTAGGAGTTATAATAGTTAGAGCTCTCAAAGTCGAGGGAGGGAAGTCGACAACTGCTCAAAGTTGTCGAATTTTCCTCATGTCAAGGGCGCTCATATTTTGATAGTTTATCAATATATTGACTAAGGGATTTAGAACTTCCTCAATCCCAACCTACAGCCAAGCTGACGTCTATCTGACCAATCTTTGAAGTGTACAGGATCTCATTACAAGCTTATGTTCATCTAGCAATTCCTCCTGATAAAGGTAAAATTGTATGCTGTAGCACAATAATTAATTTCCTGCCACTACATCTTAGTCAACTTTAAAGAAAAGTGGTAGTAATCACAAAACGGTAGCATTATATTTTAATGCGACAAGGGTATAGATTCTCTAATGTAATAAATGTAAAATCAGTTATACGTCTATCGCCCTTTTTTAGCAGATTTCCCTTAAGGGAAATTAGCTATTGAGGTTGTACTCATGACGGAATTTTCGAAATTTTTCTTCAAATGTCCATCGATCCTACCTAATAGATGACGAAAATGAGGTCCGTTCAAAAGTGTATATATATATATATATATATATATATATATATATATATATATATATATATATTTTTGTGTGTTACCGCTGTAGCGGTCGCAATTTTTTTTAATCGTTACTAAACTCGAAATTTAGTCGTTTTAATTAAAAAAAAAAAACATCAAGTTCGTTAACGGCTGAAATCGGACCAGTGGGAGGAGGGGGGTTTAGAGGGGAGGCTTTTCGAACATTCGAAATATCTCCGTTACTGTACGTCGGATCGAAAAATTGTACAGAACCAATCTTATTGCAAATTAAATTTACTATAAATATTGTCATATACATTTTGTCTCTATCTTGAATATTAACCGAGATATGTGCAGTTGTATTAAAACGGGGCGTCTAACGGACGAGAGTTACTTTCCCGCCAAAAGCTAGTTCAGTCGTTTCCTTCTCTGGCTCGGTTCTCGTGAAATTTCTCTATTGTAAAACTTCACGTGGGAAATCTGCTTAGTTTACGCTGGCCCTGCGTGACGGGACTTTTTTTCAATAAGTATGCACTTTTTAAGCAGAATCCTCTTTAGGTGGTTACCAGCTATTGAGGTGGCACTAATGACGCAAATTTCGAAAATTTCCTCAAATGTACATCGATCCTACAGTGTAGATGATGATATGGTATGTTAACGCTCTAGTGGTCCCAATTATTGTTTAACCGCGAAAAAGGCTACGATTATAGGTTTTATGTAAAACTAAAAATCAAGTTTGTTAACAGCTGAAATCGGATTTGAGGGAGGGGGGTTAAAAGGGAGAGTCCGAAAATATGAGATATCTCCGCTTTATAAATAAGTGGATCGAAAAATCTGTATAGAACCAATCTTAGGTAAGATAAGTAAGGCCTCGTTCCTTCAAAGTTGTTTATTTTTTGCGACAGAGCTCTTTCAGAGCATCCGCTCCATCATCAGTGCCCTCTTGAAAAGGATGTTACTAGAACCAAGGATTCCCTGTGACTCCTTCGCTGGGACAAAATCTCAGGGAATCTTTGGTTCTAGTACATACAATTGTTTTTCTATGCGTTTTGTCGTCACTCAAATATTAAGCGTGTTATTCGCTCTTTATTGTTGTAAACATTCAGTACCCCCTTCCCTCTTTTCATCGGTTTTTTACATAGAAATGAACAGTATGTAAGTGAGAAGAGATGAGCAGTGTTTTATAGCAATAGGAGGGGAATCAGCTTAGGTTACGCAGCCCCAATGTGATGTACTTTTACTTTTCATAATAGTTATCAATTTTTTTAATAAATAATTGTAAAACCTATAAAAGGAGGAAGTATAAAAAAAAATGTTTGTGATTTATTTTAACTGCTCTTCAAACTTCATAATATCTATTCCGCCTTTTATTATTATTGTACTGACAAATGAATTTCACATTTATGTTCAGTAAAAAAAGTTATAACAAGATTTACAACACGACATACTACATTATATAGCTTCGAGGTTTTTTTTTGGGAAGTCTGCAGGTGTTGTGTATAAAAATATGCTGTTTACATACAGTTGTTGTATCATTAGTGCCTTACCTGAAGGAAAAAAAGTCCGTCACGCAGCGGCTGTGGAAACTAAGCAGATTTCCCACGTGACGTTTTCCAGTTGATAAATCTGCCCAATAACAGCTGTAGTAGTAAGGTATCTCTAAACCTATTCAAGAGGGACGAATAGTTATGGAAACGGCCGCCAGAGCTCTCGGCGGAAATTCCCGAACAAAGCCGACTCCTGCCGACGACACACAGAATACAAATGCAAATATCTCGCTTAATATTTAAGATACAGAATAAATGTATAAAACAATATTTATAGTAAATTTAATTTGCAATAAGATTGATTTTATACAATTTTTCGATCTGACGCATAATAACGGAGATATTGTGAATTTTCAAAAATCCCCCCTCCCACTGTTCCGATTTCAGCCATTAACGAACTTGATCTTCCTTTTTACATAAAACGATTAAATTTTAAAGTTTGATAACGATCAAACAAAAATTGCGACCGCTAGAGCGTTAACAGACAAATAAATAAATATATATATATATATATATATATATATAATTTTGAACGGACCTTGTTTTCTTCGTCTACTGGGTAGGATCGATAGACATTTGAGGAAATTTTTCGAAACTCGTGTCATGAGTACGACCTCAATAGCTGATTTCCCTTAAGGTAAATCTGCTAAATTCGCACTAATTTCTGCCGTGGCTTGCAGGCGTATCAGTTTGGAATATCGAATTTGCGGCAACTTGTATACTCGGATTTCAAAGGAACCCTTCGAATTTCTGACCTAGACTTTAGTTTATTTCACAGCCTATTTTCCAATGGAAACATTTAGGATATTTCGCTTATTAGCGGATTTCCCTCAGGGGAAATCAGCTATTGAGGTTGTACTCATGACAGAATTTTCGAAATTTTTCTTCAAATGTCCATCGATCCTGCCTAGTAGATGATGAAAATGAGGTCCGTTCAAAACTATATATATATTTGTCTGTTGCCGCTCTAGGTGTCGCAATTTTTGTTTGATCGTTACCAAACTCGATATGTAGTCGTTTTATGTAAAAGGAAAGATCAAGTTCGTTAACGGCTGAAATCGGACCAGTGGGAGGGGGGAGGGTGTTAGAGGAGAGGATTTTCGAAAATTAGAAATATCTCCGTTACTATACGTCGAATCGAAAAATTGTACAAAACCAATCTTATTGCAAAGTAAATTTACTATAAATATTGTTATATACATATATTCTCTATCTTGAATATTAACCGAGATATTTGCATTTTTATTAAATCTGGCGACTAACGGACGAAGTGACTTTCCCTCCAAAAGCTACACTCCTCGTCAAAAAAAACGGAACACCCTAAAATTTATTAATTTCATTGGGTTTTTACTGAAGCAGAGAATCATACCTTATTGTGTCTTATAATACAAGTACATTGGAGTAATAAAAAGTGTATTTCAGAAAAAAAAAATTAATTCCTTTAATTCCAAAAAAAATTAAAAATTTATCCTAAAAATGAAAAAACAAAATTTTAACTTTAAAAAAAATTAAATTGACTATTCATACACTAATAACCAGTGTTGCCACCTCTTGCTCGAATGACAGCCTCCATAGGTGTGGGCATGCTCCTGATCAAGTCCTGGACGACTTCCTGAGGTAATCTTCCCGACCCTTCCAAAACGGCAGCCTCAAGCTCCCTGAGGTTGAGGGTGCTGGTTCCCTGGCTCCAACACTTCTTTTTAGTCTGTCCCATAAATGTTCTATGCAATTTAGGTCAGGGCTCCTTGCTGGCCACGGCAATGTGTCGATATTGATTTCAGATAGGTAGTCCCTAACAATACGGGCAACATGTGACCTTGCATTATCATGGATAAGAAATGCATTTTCACCAATAAATGGCATGTATGGCATGACATAGTCCTCCAAAATATCTGCCACGTATCTTTGTGCAGTCAAAGGGCCCCCACGAATCGAAACTAACTCCGTGCGAGCTTCCCATGAGATGCCAGCCCAGAACATCACGGAGCCTCCACCATAAGGCTTCCTTCCGACTATACAACATTGGCTGTATCGCTCACCTGGCTTCCTCCACATTCTTCTGTATCCGTCAGGAGAGCTTAGCGCCACTCTGGTCTCATCGGTGAACAGGACTCGTCTCCAGTCATCGACAGTCCAATCTTGGTGCTCCTGGGCAAACCTAAGGCGGGCTCTTCGGTGCTCTCTGGAGACAAGTGGTCCAACCATGGGCCTTCGTCACCTCAGTCCACTATTCCTCACTCGTCTCGTAACTATTGATACCAAAACATGTAAGTTTCGGACACCAGCGACCAAGTTTCTTAAGTCGTTTGCTGTTTTTAGCCGATTTCTGAGAGTCTGGAACCGGATAAAACGGTTGTCTTCCGCTGATGTGACCCGTGGTTGGCCCGATCCAGGTCTTCTTGCGTATCCTCCTGTCTCTCTGAATCGTTTCAAGACCCGTGCGACAGTTGACAAGTGGGCCCCAAGTCGATTAGCAATGTAACGTGTGCTACGGTCTTCTTGGTGCATCGTCACTGTCCTAATTGTGTAATCTCTATCTAACTGTGCCATAATTACTTATGA
Source organism: Riptortus pedestris (assembly GCA_019009955.1). Classification (NCBI taxonomy): domain Eukaryota; kingdom Metazoa; phylum Arthropoda; class Insecta; order Hemiptera; family Alydidae; genus Riptortus; species Riptortus pedestris. The sequence goes on from CM032232.1 coordinate 26,502,432, forward strand.
ATTCTAAAATAATGCGTACTTGTTGAAATTAACATGAATACAGAGCCCTAGTAATTTTTTTTTTTGTATCTCTAAGTCGATAAGAATGACTATGGAATTTGTGCTGTTTCTAAACAATAGGATTAAAGATAAGAAGAAGTGCTGGAATTCAAATGAAATTGTTGTTTTTCTCCTCCAATGTATTTGTCTGATTAGAAACATCAACATAATATTTTTTATTTCAATTAAAAACTTGTGTAATCAATAAATTTTAGGGTGTTGCGTTTGTTTTGACGAGGAGTATATTTCGGCCGTTTCATTAACTGCACGGCTCTCGTGAAATTTCTCTATTGTAAAACTTCTCGTTGGAAATCTGCTTAGTTTACGTAGCCCCTGCGTGAAGGACTTTTTTGAACACCAAGTCGTACTCACTTTAAGGTTCTCTTGCATTAAATAACTTATATAAAGCTTAGTATTAAAACATTGAAATCTGTACAAAAGAGGATTAAGGAATTGAATATCAGATCTCATGACTGCATTCTTTTTTTATTTTATTTTTTTTTGTAATAATACATAGCATGATGAGCACAATATCCTAGTATTTCATATCGAGGATAAATAACACGTTATTCGAGCTGGCTGCTAAATCCAGACCACAACTGATAATCCTTCGACAACCACAAATAGTCCAACCACTAATAATGGGGCCAGTAGCAACAAATCGTCCATGTTTATCTATAGCATAATCTAACATTGCTAGCCTCTAATCAGCTGTTCACGCCTCATAAATCAATTAGAGGGAAAAGATAAAATTAATAACACTTATAGCAACCGAGAAGATTTGGTATGAACTGTAACTGATTAAAAGCCAGATACTGGTATGTGCATGTGAGTTAAGGAATAAATTTTAATTTCTCTTGGTAAATCTTGGCGCCACTTTTAATCAAAACTGACAGAGCGGGGTTTAAATGAGAATTATAAAAATGCAAATGTGTTCCTACTTATCAGAGATACAAGAAATCGGTATAGTCTCACACCTGTTTATCATGAAAAGAACTATAAACAAATTTCTATGCCTTTTAGCAGATTTCCCTTGAAGGAAATCAGCTATTGAGGTTGTACTCATGACGGAATTTTCGAAATTTTTCTTCAAATGTCCATCGATCCTACCTATTAGATGACGAAAATGAGGTCCGTTCAAAACTGTATATATACATATCTATATATATATATATATATATATATATATATATATATATATATATATATATATATCTATCTATATATTTGTCTGTTACCGCTCTAGCGGTCGCAATTTTTGTTTGATCGTTACCAAACTCGATATTTAGTCGTTTTATGTCAAAAGAAAGATCAAATTCGTTAACGGCTGAAATCGGACTACGGGGAGAGGGGGTTTAGAGGGGAGGATTTTCGAAAATTCGAAATATCTCCGTTACTATACGTCGGATCAAAAGATTGTATAGAACCAATCATATTGCAAATTAAATTTACTATAAATATTGTTCTATACATTAATTCTCTATCTTGAATATTAACCGAGATATTTGCATTTGTATTCTGCGTGTGGTACCAGTAGGCTATGTTCGGACTTTCCGCCGAGAGCTCTGGCGGCCTTTTCCATAACTATCCGTCCCTCGTGAATAGGTTTAGAGGTTAGGTTAACTGTGTTTCGGGGCTAGAAACTACTGGGTTATTACGCCCTAAATAATGTTTTAGGTTTAGAGGTTTCTTTCTATTACAGTTGTTATTAGGCAGATTTCTCTATTGTAAAACTTCACGTGGAAAATCTGCTTAGTTTACGCAGCCCCTGCGTGACGGACTTTTTTGATCGAATGCATAGAAACGTGAAGAAACTAAATCATTTTCAAGTTAAAATATTTAAATTTGTGCATCAGATTAAGGGTTCAGGATACCTATGACAGATAAGGCGTAGGACTTAATATCGCATGGTAAACCTAGAGTGGCGAGTTCGATTCTCGGCTGGGCAGTAGGAATTTATTTAGAGACGTACTCATTAAATAAACTCCCTAGTCCCGTCCTGGCTAGAAAAGGGCGGTGACCAGTAGATAGCCCGACTCAATTAGCCTCAATAGCACTAAAGTCCGTCACGCAGGGGCTGTGTAAGCTAAGCAGATTTCCCTCGTGAAATTCAACAATAGATAAATCTGCATAATGGTAACACAATAGCACCGTCAATATAAAGTGAATAAAAACAAACGATAATAAGAAACCAGACGGGAAGCACCTGAAACGTAAACAAACAGGTGTGCCAACGTCTGAAATGAAAGAAAAAAAGTCCGACACGCAGGGGCTGCGTAAACTAAGCAGATTTCCCACGTGAAGTTTTACAATAGAGAAATCTGCCTAATAACAACTGTAGTAGTAAGAAACCTCTAAACCTAAAACATTATTTAGGGCGTAATAACCCAGTAGTTTCTAGCCCCAAAAAACAGTTAACCTAACCTCTAAACCTATTCACGAGGGACGATAGTTATAGAAACGGCCGCCAGAGCTCTCGGCGGAAAGTCCGAACACAGCCTACTGGTGACCACACGCAGAATACAAATGCAAATATCTCGGTTAATATTCAAGATACAGAATAAATGTATAGAACAATAATTATCGTACATTTAATTTGCACCAAGATTTATTCTATACAATTTTTCGATCCGACGCATACTAACGGAGATATTTGGAATTTTCAACCCCCCACCCCTCTAACCCCCCCCCTCCCACTAGTCCTATTTCAGCCATTAACGAACTTGATCTTCCTTTTTACATAAAACGATTAAATTCCGAGTTTGGTAAAGCTCAAACAAAAATTGCGACCGCCAGAGCGTTAACAGACAAATATATATATATATATATATATATATATATATATATATATATATATATATATATATATATATATAATTTTGAACGGACCTCATTTTCGTCATCTCCAGGGTAGGATCGATGGACATTTGAAGAAATTTTTCGAAACTCGCATCATGAGTACGACCTCAATAGCTGATTTCCCTTAAGGGAAATCTGCTAACAATTACGGAAATATATCAGAATATAACATAATTTTATTGAAAACTATTTACTATATCTAGTACTGTAATTTATAATGGATCAGAATAATTTTTGTCTGAATCAATCGAATTTTAGTATTCCAAGAACAGACGGGGGCGGGGGTGGGGTCCACCAGAACATATTTGCATTTAATTCGTATAATAAAGGTTTCATTAAAACAATATATGGTATTTAAGCTTCGAATAATGTGGTTTATTACACGACAGAGTGTTGTTTATGCAACGTGAGGAGAAGTGGGGGCTGAAAACTGAAAAAAGCAAATATCTCGGTTAATACTCAAGAAAAAGCATAAATGTATATAGGAATATTTATACTGCATTTCATTTGCAATAATATTTTATACAGCTTTTCGATCGGACGTATAGAAACAAGGATGTTTCAAATTTTCCTCTAAGGGTTAATATGGACGTTAAAAATAATAATAATAATAAACAACTAAGCAGGCTTTCCATGCGCTAGATGACACACTATTGTGTGAATTGTTAGTTTTGAAAGCTGTGTGGATTCCTTCTCTCTGCTATAGTTTGAAAATTTCATGTGGGACTTTGAAGTTTTGTGACGACTCCTTTCTTTGTTTAGCTTATTTTAGCAGATTTCCCTCAAGGGAAATCAGCTATTGAGGTCGTACTCATGACGCGATTTTCGAAAAATTTCTTCAAATGTCCATCGATCCTACCCAGGAGATGACGAAAATGAGGTCCATTCAAAATTATATATATATATATATATATATATATATTTGTTTGTTAATGTTCTAGCGGTCGCAATTTTTGTCGACACTCGATATTTAACCGTTTTATGTAAAGTGGCAGATCAAGGTCGTTAATGGCTGACATCGGACCAGAGGGAGGGGGGTTTAGATGTGAGAGGGATTTTCGAAAATTCAAAATATTTCCGTTATTATGCATCGGATCGAAAAATTGTATAAAACCTATCTTATTGCAAATTAAGTTTACTATAAATATTGTTCTATACATTTATTCTCTATCTTGAATATTAAACGAGATATTTGCATTTTTATGAAGTCTGTGGTCGGGTATAATTCGGATTAGGTCTGCCATTTCCGTCATTGCTCGGCTCAGGTGGAAGCTTCTTCTAACCTTACCTGTCGTTTCAAACCTTACCTTACCAACGTTACTTTGTGAGATTTATGCAAATACGTTCTGTTCATCCGCCCCCCGCCTTCTTTAGTTCTTGGACTACTAAAATTTGAGTTATTAAAATATAAATTATTACTCTTACAATTCAGAAGCCGTTTCAGTTGGGAATTTATTTTAATTAACTGAAAGATTTCCCACTACCGTTTGTATTTAATCACGGTGGTATTGTGTTACCAGTATGCAGATTTCTCTATTGTAAAACTTCAAATGGGAAATCTGCTTAGTTTACGCGGCCCCTGCGTGACGGACTTTTTCTTATTGTTGTTCGTATTCTTGATTATCTTGACACCAGCGGGTCTTTCGTATCCGGTCATCTAAGCTATTTCGTACATTTATTTAGTGATGAACTCATTAAATAAAATCCTTAGACCCACCCAGGCTATTAAAGGTTGGTAAACTGTAGATAACCCGTCCTTAATAGCAAAAAATTGACATTATTAAACAACATTTCACATCAGATTGTGTCAATTCCGAAAGCATTTCACCAACACTTATGTTTATAAATGAATGCGTGTGTTGATGAATAGGTTGGTGACAGGATTCATTTCCTATTGCAGACATTAATAGACGGCCATGTTTACGATTGTTACGAATAGGTTGTAATTACATGAAGTGGATGTCATAATATTGATTGGACATTAACTGGCAGTTACTGAGCTTAATGGCTTCTCGGATAGACACTTAACCACGACCGTTTGATTAAGTGCGATGACGAGAAAGATATATATATTTATAGTTGTCATGTGCGAAATATGACGCTATTCTTCGATACCCCTCGTAGAATATATTATTTATAGAGTCTGTGCCACACACAGACTACATTAACACAGGGAATATCCGACCGCCAGGAATGACAGAATGATCACGTCATCAGTGATAGTGTGCCAGAAAATTGTTTACATTACAGATGAGTTTCCTTAACTCCCCCAACGACATTCCCGAAGGATTTTTTTTTGAATCCTCAGATCAAACATTGTAAATTAAATATAGTACCAACGCGTGGTCATTTTATATATATAGGAAAGGGGAGAATAAAAGTCCGTCACCCAGGGGCTGCGTAAACTAAGCAGATTTCCCATGTGAAGTTTTAAATAGAGAAATCTGCGTACTGGTAACACAATACCACCGTGATTAAATACATAAGGTAATGAGAAATCTTTCAGTTAATTAAAATAAATTCCCGACTGAAACGGCTTCTGAATTTTAATAATAATTTATATTTTAATAACACAAATTTTAGTAGTCCAAGAACTAAAGAAGTTTGGGGGGGGGGGCGGATGAACAGAACGTATTTCCATAAATCTCACAAAGTAACGAAGGTTAGAAGAAGCTTCCACCTGAGCCGATCAGTTACGGAAACGGCCGACCTAATCCGAACGATACCCGACCACAGACTTCATAAAAATGCAAATATCTCGGTTAATATTCAAGATAGAGAATACATGCATATATCAATATTCATAGTAAATTTAATTTGCAAAAAGATTGGTTCAATACAATTTTTCAATCCGATGCATAATAACGGAGATATTTCGAATTTTCGAAAATCCCCCTCTAAACCCCCGCCCCCTCAAGTCAATTTAGCCATTAACGAACTTGATCTGTTTTTTTACATAAAACGGTTAAATATCGAGTTTCGTAACGATCAAACAAAAATTGCAACCGCTAGAGCATTAACAGACAAATATATATATATATATATATATATATATATATATATATATATATATATATATATATATAATTTTGAACGGACCTCATCTCCTTGGTAGGATTGATGGGCATTTGAAGAAATGTTTCGAAAATCGCGTCATGAGTACGAACTCAATAGCCGATTTCCCTTAAGGGAAATCTGCTAAAAAATTCGAAATATTTTCCTTATTATGAGTTGGATCAAAAACTTCCGTCGCGCAGGAGCTGGGTAAACGAAGCAGATTTCCCACGTGTTGGTATAACACGCCAAACTGACTAGTGAAAGGGGGAGGGCTTTCTGATGACAGAAAAATGAATGAAAAAAAAATGATTAGGACAACAATTGTAGAGCATCAATTGCTCAACAAGATTGGTTCTGTACCATCAGACTATACGACTTATAATAACGGAAATATTTATAAGTGGTGATAAAACAGCTTATTGTTAATATGGCATGAGTAGGAGTGGGGGTTCACTGAATGCCGAAAACTAAAAATAGAAATATCTCTATAAATATTCATGATAGAGGCCCCCTCCAAATGATCTGATTTCAACGAGCTTAATCTTTATTTTTACATAAAACGTTTTTGGTAAAGATCAAATAAAAATCGCTCCCATTAGAGCGTTAAAAGACAAATATATTTATGTACGTAGTTTTGAACGAGACACATTTTCGTCATCTCCTGGGTAGGAATGATAGACATTTGAAGACATTTATCGAAAATCGCGCCATGAGTACACCCCAATAGCCGATTTCCCTAAGGGGTAGTCTGCTAAAAGTGCGTTACGCAAGGGTAATTAAGCGGTTATCTGTATTTAGGGGCTCAGGTTAGCCATGTGAGTTAAAGCGTTGGCCTTAATCATGGATTGTAAATTTAGAGTCGCGAGTACCTGGACAAGAGGAATTTATTTCGTGACGAACTAAAAGTAAAATCCTTCGTCCCACCCTGGCTAGAAAATGGTGGTAACCTGTAGACAGCCCGTCTCAATGAGTCTAAATAGCACCAAATTAATGTAAATAAATAATAATAACAATAAACAACTGAGCAGATTTCCCATGCACCGGATGACCAACTATTTAGCGTTTTGCTTATTTTTAAAGCTGTGTGGATTCCTTATTTCTGCAGAAAGTTTGTATACTTCAGGTCCAGTTTTGGTGGGACCTTGACTATTTTGATTTGACTAGCTAGCTATTCTTATTATTGCTCACATTGTTACTACCTTGTCTATAGTGGGAGCTTCGTATCCGTTATCCTAGGCGATTTCGTATATTTATTTTGAAGTTTTTATTTTTTGAGCGAGAACGGTAGTGTACTCAATTGGAGTATCAAACAGCAAAACGCTGCTAGCTTGTGTTGTGTAGGACGAATAGCAGTAGGTTTCCTGTAAATACCGAACTTCAAGGTGTTGTTTTCATTAATTATCGTGAGGTCAAGGAAGTTTCAAATGTTAATGCGTTCCGGTCCCATTGTGTATATTAGGTTCTGGTGTAACCGAATTATATATTTTAAAATAGCATGTACACACTCCGAGTCGAAGAAGTAAAATGAGTGGGCAGTTACGTCTTGAAAACGACTGCTTCTGAAAACACACACACACACACACACACACATATATGTATATATATATATATATATATATATATATATATATATATATATATATATATATATATATATCGATTTTGTTAAATATAAAACAAAAATCTCACACACTAGAGCGCGCTCACACAACTATATATATATATATATATATATATATATATATATATATATATATATATATTTGTCTGCTAGCGCTCAAGTGGTTGACATTTTTGTTTAATCGTTACCAAAATCGATATTTAAAATATTTATGTAAAAAGAAAATTCAAGTTCGTTAACGGCTGAAATCTGACCAGTAGGAGGGGGGGGGGGGAGTTTAGAGGGAAGGATTTTCGAAAATTCGAAATATCTCCGTTACTATACGTCGGATCGAAATATTGTACAGAATCAATCTTATTGCAAATAAAATTTACTATAAATATTGTTATAAACATTTATTCTCTATCTTGAATATTAACCGAGATATTGCATTTTTATTACATCTGGGCGGCTAACGGACGAGTGACTTTCCCGCCAAAAGCTAGTTCGGACGTTTCCTTAACTGCTCGGCTCTCGTGAAATTTCTCTATTGTAAAACTTCACGTGGGAAATCTGCTTAGTTTACGCAGCCCCTGCGTGACGGACTTTATTTAAAAATCAATTTTACTGTAAAATTGCCATTAGCAGAATTAAATTTGACAGAATAACAGGCTTGTGCTACTTGGTGGACTGACAAGGTGTGAAAAATTGGAAGGCATTGTATATGTTGATGACAGGTGTTGTCAGCAAAGCGGATGTTTCCCTAGACGTAATTGTCGACATATTCTGTGTTTCTGGAATGTTGCGCATTAAAAGAAATCCGATGGAATGTTTAAGAAAATCTTGATAGGAGTAGTCCTTAAACGGATCATTTGTCTCTGGAGAAAAATTGTAATGTGAAAAGCCATTTCAGCCCCTTTCCCGTCCAGAGGAGCTTCAATACCAGCCCTGGGCTATAACCATCTGGAAGAGTTTTCTTGCCCATTAGTAGATAAAGATCTTTTTCTTCCATTGCATTTAACGTGGTTAGAAACAAGATGCAACATTCCTATGCAATATGCAGTCGTATTTAAGCGACCGTTTTGTCGAGGCGAGTATTAGATTTCCCTATCTAAGACTCTATCAATCAAGGAAAAGAGGCGCTGGGGACTTTAAATGTACCTTTTGCACCCGATGTAAGCATCTACTACATAGGTACTATCTGATTATGTTATTTTCCTTTTGCTTGTATCGTGTAAAATGACCGATTTTACATAGTTCATTGCCTTTGTAACCTTGGTTGTTCCTGGCAAATATTACAGAAGCAATGAGGGTTAAAGCATATCCTCCGATTTGATGATGGCATCAATAAGACATCTGCATTTATATATATTTGGCAAATGGCCGTTGTCGAATGGCTTACGTACTTAGTAAATCTAGCGGTGCTGAGCTCGAAATCTCCAAAGTTAGAACCAAAATGTCCAGATTTCCCTAGAGGTCAGGTCATTAGGTCCCAAGCAACCTCATTGGGTTGTACAATAGATGGTTAAATTTCAAACATACATCCTTCCTACCTATGATCTATTCCAGGGGTCTCCAAACTTTCCAGCCTTAGAGCCATACTGATTACTCCAGTAAGTTAGAACCAAAATGTCCAGATTTCCCTAGAGGTCAGGTCATTAGGTCCCAAGCAACCTCATTGGGTTGTACAATAGATGGTTAAATTTCAAACATACATCCTTCCTACCTATGATCTATTCCAGGGGTCTCCAAACTTTCCAGCCTTAGAGCCATACTGATTACTCCAGTAAGTTAGAACCAAAATGTCCAGATTTCCCTAGAGGTCAGGTCATTAGGTCCCAAGCAACCTCATTGGGTTGTACAATAGATGGTTAAATTTCAAACATACATCCTTCCTACCTATGATCTATTCCAGGGGTCTCCAAACTTTCCAGCCTTAGGGCCATACTGATTACTCCAGTAAGTTCCGAGGGCTAAAACCATATTACCATTGTTGCCGGTGGTATAAAGTGAAATAGTCCACCCTAGCCCCGGAACTTCAAATGGAAATGATTGATCTACAGTGCAGTGATATAATTAAGAACAAATATCAAAAGTCAACTTTGATGGAATTTTATATGAGTCCTCCACTGACACAATTTGATAATTTGCATAAATTTACTCGTGGGCTGTTTTCTGTTTTTGGTACTACTTATTTGTGTGAGAAGACCTTCTCCGAAATGAAGTACACAAAAAATGTTTACAGATCTAAATTAACTGATGAGCATCCTAAATCTCTTTTAATAATTGGTACAAGAAAAATTAGTCCACAACTACAAACTATTGTCAGTGGAAAATCTCAATTATATAAATCTCATTAGTATTTCATGTGTCATTATGCTTCTTATAAGTTATGTTTTTATTTAAAATGTATAAAATGTTAGTTGGATTCATTTCAATAATTTGTTAGTTATTATATACTGAAGTTAAATTTTCTGCATATTATACATGTCTTTACTCATTACAATTCTGTGTTTCTTTATCCAATTTATCACAAAAACAATAACAATAAGCCTACAACAATGTTATGAGTAGTTAGCCAATGACCATATCAATGTAGATGTCATATTAATAATTATTCGACATAAAATTAGAATACTTCAGTAAACAAAATTTAATTTGCTTTAAAAAATATGTTCTCTAAAAGGAGTTTTCAAGTATGCTAGCTCTCCGCGGGCCGGGAAAAATCTGTCCGCGGGCCGGATGTGGCCCTCGGGCCGTAGTTTGGAGACCCCTGATAGATAAAGATATATATATATATATATATATATATATATATGTGTGTGTGTGTGTGAGTGTGTGCATGTATTAATTAATTAATACACTCGTCAGCAACCCCTCCCCATCCTTTCTCTTCATCGGTCTTTTTTTACTTAGACATAGAGTATTATACCAGACTTGGGAAGTGTGCTTGGTGCACGCAGCAACTGCGTGACTGGTTTTTTTTTTTTTGTTTTTTTTTTACCCTTCAGTGATCCACCAGAGCTACTCGTCTCACATTAGCAACAAGCTAATATATCACGAAGCATTTAAAGAGTTTTTTTTTCAAAAATTGTCCTCAAACATCCATTGATCCTAACATCAACCTAAACTTTACAACCGATCTTATTGTTTATTTTACTAATATTGTTTGTGACTATACATCGATTTATTCTAGCTATCGGTTGTGTCTTTGGGTTTTAGCACCTGCGTGAAAGATTTTTTTTTTTTCCATCGGGTACGAATTTCGGAAAATCATTGAGTGAAGATCTGATCTACTATTGTCAATAATTATATTAGAAAAAATTTATTCCATGAATTCATTGCAGTTTTTGTGGGTGTGGAGAGTGTTGCAAATAGTACATAAACGACGATTAGGAAAGTATGCAAAGATAACGTGCCCTATCTCCCTATTTATTGGCGTTACCAGATAGATTATAATTAATGAATAAATTTCAAATGACCTATAGCCTCTTTGAAATCTCAATTAGTGTAATGGAATATTTACAAAATTGTTTATAAGATAGAGGCGTTATTTATTTAATTAAATGATTTCATTCAGTATGTTGCCGAAGATATATAATTGCATCATTATGGGCTGGATAAACGAAGTTGATTACAATGAAAAAAGTCCGTCACGCAGGGGCTGCGTAAACTAAGCAGATTTCCCACGTGAAGTTTTACAATAGAGAAATCTGCCTAATAACAGCTGTAGTAGTAAGTAACCTCTAAACCTATTCACGAGAGGGACGAATAATAACAAAAACAGCCGCCAGAGCTCACGGCGGAAAGTCCGAACATAGCCACTGCTGCCGAGCACATGCAGAATACAAATGCAAATATCTCAGTTAATATTCAAGATAGAGAATAAATGTATATAACAATATTTATAGTAAATTTAATTTGCAATAAGATTGATTCTATAATATTTTTCGATCCGACGTATAGTAACAGAGATATTTTGAATTTTCAAAAATCCCCCCCTCTAAACCCCCCTCCTCCCACTAGTCCGATTTCAGCCATTAACGAACTTGATCTCTCTTTTTACGTAAAACGCTTAAATATGAAGTTTGGTAACGATTAAACAAAAATTGCGACCGCTAGAGCGTTAACAGACAAATATATATATATATATATATATATATATATATATATATATATATATATATATATATAATTTTGAACGGACCTCATTTTCGTCATCTCCTGGGTAGGATCGATGGACATTTGAGGAAATTTTTCAAAACTCGCGTCATGAGTACGACCTCAATAGCTGATTTCCCTTAAGGGAAATCTGCTAAAATGACACACAGATGATGTCATTCCAGTGCATATGACTTCATGTGCGCATTCCATTATCTGGTATTGAGATAAATCAGGACTATATGATAATAAGGCTTTAAAATTTCAGCTGTACTTGAAAAATGTAGGCTAGTATCAATATTTTGACTGAAGAATAGCACTCTACAACAAAAGGAATATTTTATTCCTCTGTATTGTATGTGTATGAGTAGTATAAAAATGTTTGCTAAATCTCTGTCAAGCAATGAATGTTATCCACATTTGTCTAAGCAATATTCAGCTTTCTTCATCTGATCCTGATCATACCTAGGAAGTGACGAAAATGGCGTCCGTTCATAATTATAAACCTATACATTTATATATATATATATATATATATATATATATATATATATATATATATATATATATATAATTAATAACGACATAGCAAATGAAGATCCGATAAACTCTGAGGAGCTAATTTGCTTAACAAATTGGTCAAGCTCTGTTAAAAATTTATGGAACAAAGTCAAACAGTAAAGGACAGTCATAAAGGAGGTGCCTATAAAGTTGATTAGTTAGTATATCACTATCCTATTCCTTTTGAAGTAAATTAAATCTATTGGGTCAAAAAAAGAAGCGAAACTAGATTCCAGAGATAGTAAACCATTGAATTACCCGTGTGTTACTTTGAATTAACTTGGTTATGGTGGAAGATCAACAAAAATGAAAATTTCAAACGATTATTAAAATCATTTTAGTAGATTTCACTTAAGGGAAATAAGCTATTGAGGTCGTACTCATGACGCGAGTTTCGAAAAATTTCTTCAAATGTCCATCGATCCTGCCCAGGAGATGTCGAAAATGAGGTCCGTTCAAAATTATATATATACAAGCTCAGATACCCGGCTTCGCCCGGGAATTGGTTTGAGGCTGAATGGTGATGGTATTTTTTTGGCAAGGCTTTACTTTGCACAATTTTTGACATTTACCCGTCCCAGTGTTTAGGGTATATATATCTATATATATATCTATATATATATATATATATATATATATATATATATATATATATATATATATATATATATATATTTGTCTGTTAACGCTCTAGCAGACGCAATTTTTGTTTGATCGTTACCAAACTGGGAATTTAATCGTTTTATGTAAAAAGGAAGATCAAGTTCGTTAATGGCTGAAATCGGACCATTGGGAGGGGGGGGGGTTAGAGGGGGGATTTTTGAAAATTCGAAATATCTCCGTTATTATGCGTCGGATCGAAAACTTGTATCAATATTATTGCAAATTAAATTTACTATAAATAGTGGTCTATACATTTATTCTGTGTCTTGAATATTAACCGAGATGTTTGCATTTGTATTCTGTGTGTGGTCGGCAGGAGTCGGCTGTTCGGTACTTTCCGAAGAGAGCTCTGGAGGCAGTTTTCGTAACTGTTCGTCCCTCGTGAATAAGTTAAGAGATCCCTTAGAACTACACTTGTTATTGGGCAGATTTCTCTATTGTATAACTTCACATGGGAAATCTGCTTATTTTACGCAGCCCCTGCGTGACGGACTTTTTTTTTTTTTGCATTACAGCCTTTGGATGTGTCAACATGTATCAACATGCTTCCTTGACCACGATAAGTAAATGCTTCAGATATCCTATATATCATATTTTGAGTGAGCCAAACCGAAGAATGTCAACAAACGTAGACCAATAAACCTCGACGGATAAAGCGGGCAAACTGAACAAATTGTATTTAATTAAATACTGAACAAATATCTAAAATAACTCAATACGACAATAAAAAATTAGGACGTTGTTTGATGGCGGATACAGGATACAGCTGTTTGTGGAGTGAGTGTGTGTGTGTGGCAGGTGGAGTGTTTAGATAAAGGTATGTTATTGGCTAAGGATATGTTTTGTTAGAGGAACCTCTTTACGGTAGAATGAGCTTGGCTATTTGGAGAAGGGGTTCACCATGGTAACGGTTTATCCACCAGAACCCCCCCCTTCTAACCCCCCCCCTCACACACTGCTTTTATCAGTCTTATCATATCATCGGGTTTATTTCACACTTCACCTTCTACTCACAACACAACATTTTTCCAAAAGGGAAATCACCATCAATTGAACTTCTTATCATGTTCGAATTTAGCAAATTTCTCAGAAGGGAGCTATTTAAGTAGTCGTTATGAAGCGATTATCAAAACATTTTAGCAGATTTCCCTTAAGGGAAATCAGCTATTGAGGTCGTACTCATGACGCGAGTTTCGAAAAATTTCTTCAAATGTCCATCGATCCTACCCAGGAGATGACGAAAATGAGGTCCGTTCAAATTTATATATATATATATATATATATATATATATATATATATATATATATATATATATATTTGTGTGAACGCTCTATCTTTCGCAATTTTGTTTGATCGTTACCAAACTCGTAATTTAATCGTTTTATGTAAAAAGGAAGAACAAGTTCGTTAATGTCTAAAATCTAACCAGTGGGAGGTTGGGGTTAGAGGGTGTATTTTCGAAAACTCGAAATATCTCCATTACCGTACGTCGGATCAAAAAAGTGTATAGAACCAATCTTATTGCAAATTAAATTTACTATAAATATTGTTATATACATTTATTCTGTATCTTTAATATTAACCGAGATATTTGGATTTGTATTGTGAGTGTGGTTGGCTATGTTTGGGAGTTTCCGCCGAGCGCACTAGCGCTAGTGTGGCCGTTTCACTAACTATTCGTCCTCGTGAGAATAGGTTATTACTAGGCAGATTTCTCTATTGTAAAACTTCACGTGGGAAATCTGCTTAGTTTACGCAGCCCTTGCGTGACGGACTTTTTTTAATTGTGTATCGATATTAACAAGGAAAATGAGGTCCTTCCAAAATGATATATATACAGGGTGTCCCGTAGATTGAAATATATTTTAAACCGTTAGCGATATCACAAAATTTCAATATGACCAAATTTGTAGCCCTCCTCAATAACTTAAATAATGAGCCATTTCTCAATCAAATAATTTATTTTTAAGTACTAAGCGCGCACTCAAAAGTTGGCGTTTCTTCCTTATCCTACATTATTAATACATTTTTGAAAACTACTCCAACAAATATAGAAACACGTAATATTTTTTGTGTTTTTAGTTATCTTAATATTTAGCAATAAAATGGCTACCAAAGTCTTGCCAATTTCCAATATCACTAGTGATGATTTTATGTTTACCACCCTTAAACATAATTTTATTTATTTACTTTTGAGTAATTCCAGTTTTATTCAGAAATTCAAAATAATCACTAGCAACTACATTCAGCAATAATCATCAGAGAATAGATCGATAAATCTAGATCGAAATAGGCTATATATATATATAGGAGATATCTTAATAGGCATTTTAATGTAAGTATTCAGATTTTTTGGATAATTCGTTTTTTACATTCAGTTATTTACATTTCTCAGAACCAAAACAAAATTATCATTATTTTTATGGCTATTTCAACAATAATAAAACACGAAGAAATTTGAAGTATGGTGTCTTTTGTGTTTTGATCTAATGTGAGGATGGCATAAGCATCAGAAAACAATAAAGTCCGTCACGCAGGGGCTGCGTAAACTAAGCAGATTTCCCACGTGAAGTTATACAATAGAGAAATCTCCATAGGAGAGCCGAACGGTTACGGCAAAGGGCCGAACTAGCTTTTCGCGGGATATTCTAAAATCCGGTATCGACCCAAATTTCATAAAAATGCAGATTTCTCGGTTAATATTCAAGATAGGGAATAAATGTATATAACAATATTTATAGTACATTTAATTTGCAATAAGATTGATTGTGTACAATTTTTTGATCCGACGTATAGTAACGGAGATATTTTGATTTTTCGAAAATCCTCCCCTCTAAACCCCCCCTCCCACTGGTCCGATTTCAGCCGTTAACGAACTTGATCTTTCTTTTTATATAAAACGACTAAATATCGATGTAGATGTAGATGAGATTGTTGCCGGGGCGATCAACTGCATGGTTATTACGCCCTTCCATATTTTTTATTTTAAATATCGAGTTTGGTAACGATCAAACTTAAATTGCGACCGCTAGAGCGGTAACAGATATATATATATATATATATGTGTATATATATATATATGTGTATATATATATATATATATATATATATATATACAGTTTTGAACGGACCTCATTTTCGTCATCTCCTGGGTAGGATCGATGGACATTTGAAGAAAAATTTCGAAAATCGCATCATGAGTACAACCTCAATAGCTGATTTCCCTTAAGGGAAATCTGCTAAAACGATTCATTATTATTAGAATTGTCTACTAGAAATGAAACAGGTAATTTGAAATAAGTACTTTACATTTCTATAATAAATGTATTACATACTATGATCAAAAGCAACGTATGTACGTCTTTGACCGCGATTTGATCACTAAATACTAAGCAGAACAAAAGTACACAAGTTTCTTTATTTTGTTTGAGTAGTTTTCACAAATGTACTGAAAATTTGGGTATAGAGGTAACGCCGACTATTCAGAGCGCATTTAATAGTTAACACTAAACCTTTTGGGGTTAATAAATCCCAAAATATCGAGCTACAACTTAGTCCCTTTACAATTATGCGTTAAACCTAAAGTTTTAAAAGAAGTTTCAATAGTGGCCCACAATGTTGGCTATTGTGAGTAATCATCTCGTGTCCAAGGCAAATTTGTGGTTTGAGTTACGTAGGCTTCTTATTGGTAGTGAAATAGAAAATCGAATTTGATTTGGTGATAAATATATAGGTTGTTTATTTAAGAATTTCATTAATTAATGTTTCATTATAAAAGTAGGAACAGATGAAGTTCGTTAACCTCTTAAATAGGATCCGAGGAAGAGGAGTTCTGTTGAAGTGAGTAAATCGAAAAACGTAATATTTGTTCGATCGTTACCCAATTCGATAGATAAGTGTAAAAGTCCGTCACGCAGGGGCTGCGTAAACTAAGCAGATTTCCCTCGTGAAGTTTAGTAATAGATAAATATACATACTGCTAACACAACAACACCGTGAATAAATACAAACGGAAATAAATGTTTCATCCAATTTCGATAACCTGCCGACAGGAAGCGTTAGGTTAGAAATGTAAACAAACGGGTCGGCCTGCGTCACACCGGAAAGAAATACAATTACTGAAATATATCAGAATATAACATTAATTTTATTGAGAACTATTTACTATATCTATTAGTGTAATTTATACTGAGTCAGAATAATTGTTATCTCAATCAATAAAATTTTAGTAGTCCAAAACTTTAAGATGGGGGGGGGGGAGGGAGTCAACAGGATATATTTGAATGTATCTCGTATAATAAAAGTCTCTTGAATACAATTTTTGGTATTTAAACTTCCAATAATGTGATTTATTATGTAGCAGAGTATTGTTTACGTAACTTGAGTAGAAGTGGCGGTTTGCTGAAAACTGAAAAATGCAAATATCTCGGTTAATATTCAAGATAGAGAATAAATATATATAACAATATTTATAGTAAATTTAATTTTTAATAAGATTGATTCTGTATATTTTTCGATCCGACGAATAGTAACAGAGATATTTCGAATTTTCAAAAATCCTCCCCTTTAAACCCCCCCCTCCCCGTAGACCGATTTCAGCCGTTAACGAACTTGATCTTTCTTTTTACATAAAACGATTAAACATCGAGTTTGGTAACGATCAAACAAAAATTGCAACCGCTAGAGCGGTAACAGACAAATATATAGATACATATATATATATATATATATATATATATATATATATATATATATATATATATATATATATATATACAGTTTTTGAACGGACCTCATTTTCGTCATCTATTAGGTAGGATTGATGGACATTTGAAGAAAAATTTCGAAAATTCCGTCAAGAGTAGAACCTGAATAGTTGATTTCCCTCAAGGGAAATCTGCTAAAAGTAAAGACGGAGTTCGTTAACTGCCGAAATCGACTAAGAGGGAGGGATTGAGTGGTTTAGAGTGGGTGAAAACGAAAATTCGAAATTACTCTGTTACTATGTGCAGGGTTGAAAAATTATATATATAACCAATGTTGTTATAAATATAATTATTTATAAATGTTGTACTACAACAACATTTTTTTAATTTCAATCCTTCGTCAAACGCTCACTTTTACTCATCACAATTTTAAAATTGTAGAGTACGTCATAGAACGTGTTATTTCTAATATTTATTTATAGCTGGTGGTGAGGGTGATGAATGGTTAATCACAAAAACTTTTTTATGGCTCCTCACAATTTTATTTCTCATAAACGCTGAGCGCTTTCGGGGACTAAATCCCCATCCTCAGAGCTACAAAACAATGTAACACCATAATTAGGAGTCTAAAAATCAGTTGTTAAAAATATTTTACATAATTAGTCATATAACAAAAACGTCTATAACATTATAAAAATTTTTTTACAATAATAACACCTAACTTAAAAACACATTTACAATTAAAATATAACAAATTCATAATTACTATTTCAACATTAAAGTAATATTATAAGCAAAAATTACCGTCAGAGCGTAGGGCAATCCTATAGACTTGCTACTAGGCTAAACCCTGCCGATGCACTGAGGCCAAGGGGATCGTTCCAAGCCGCTAGGGAGGGGGCAGAGACAAGTCTGGACATGAGAGACGCGTTTGTGTCAGTCCTGCACATTTACATTGCCTTTATTTATGGCTTTTTCAAGTTTTATTTCCATAGCCTCCACCATGTCCAACAGATAACCCCTAACATCACTATGAATTAATTTTATCCGGTGGTCCCCAGCATGGTGGTTGTGCTCCTTACAGTGTGCATAAAACTCTGAGCCTACCTCTCATGTGTTGTCATGTCCTTAGCCCTGATACTTAACTTCCTCTCTGTCCTCCAACGTAGCTGGCTTCACACATCCCACACTTCATCATGTACACCCCTGATCTGTCTCCTAGAGGAGTAGCATCCTTGATTTTAGAGACAAAATTCAGAAGTGACGCCCTCTTTCTGTAGGCTATTCTAATGCCCTGCCTGTTTAGTTTTCTTCCAAGTATTTCCGAAAGCCGGCCCAAATATGGCAATACTCCCCAGGATTTAACCTCTTCCCCCCCACCCCTAAAAGTCTCCCTCATCAATTTTTTGGAAACCCTCCTGCCATATATTTTTCTTATAAAATCGCGACTATGGCCATTCTGTTCTCCTAAGTGGTAAATATGGCATAATTCTTTCTGGAAATTTTCATCATCCATTGGAACAGATAGGAGCCTGTCAATGAGATAGATGAAAGGGGTTTCCTTTACCCTGGGGTGTTGGAAAGACATTTGGTTAATACTTATGTCCGTGCAAGTCGGCTTTCTATAAATAGAAAATTTAACCCCCTCTCCGCTCCTATAAATGTTTAGGTCCAGGAAGGTTATTTTTCCTGCCTCCTCTTGGTCCAAAGTAAATTTTATGTTGGGATGTTGCACATTTAAGTAGTTGTGCATCCTATGCAAATCCTCTGTTGACCCCTCAAAAATGCACAAAGTGTCATCTACATAACGTGCCCAGAATTTAATTTTGTTTTTAAAGGGGTTTCTGTCCGACATTATGAAGCAATGTTCAAACCAGTTCATGAATACATCGGCCGCTAGGGGGCTGATCGGATTTCCCATAGCAAGACCTTTCTGTTTATAAAATTTGCCTTCGAACAGACAGTAGCCCTGCGAAAGAATGAGTTTTATAGTCGCGATTTTATAAGAAAAATATATGGCAGGAGGGTTTCCAAAAAATTGATGAGGGAGACTTTTAGGGGTGGGGGGGAAGAGGTTAAATCCTGGGGAGTATTGCCATATTTGGGCCGGCTTTCGGAAATACTTGGAAGAAAACTAAACAGGCAGGGCATTAGAATAGCCTACAGAAAGAGGGCGTCACTTCTGAATTTTGTCTCTAAAATCAAGGATGCTACTCCTCTAGGAGACAGATCAGGGGTGTACATGATGAAGTGTGGGATGTGTGAAGCCAGCTACGTTGGGAGGACAGAGAGGAAGTTACGGATCAGGGCTAAGGAACACATGAGAGCAGGCTCAGAGTTTTATGCACATTGTAAGGAGCACAACCACCATGCTGGAGACCACCGGATAAAATTAATTCATAGTGATGTTAGGGGTTATCTGTTGGACATGGTGGAGGCTATGGAAATAAAACTTGAAAAAGCCATAAATAAAGGCAATGTAAATGTGCAGACTGACACAAACGCGTCTCTCATGTCCAGACTTGTCTCTGCCCCCTCCCTAGCGGCTTGGAACGATCCCCTTGGCCTCAGTGCATCGGCAGGGTTTAGCCTAGTAGCAAGTCTATAGGATTGCCCTACGCTCTGACGGTAATTTTTGCTTATAATATTACTTTAATGTTGAAATAGTAATTATGAATTTGTTATATTTTAATTGTAAATGTGTTTTTAAGTTAGGTGTTATTATTGTAAAAAAATTTTTATAATGTTATAGACGTTTTTGTTATATGACTAATTATGTAAAATATTTTTAACAACTGATTTTTAGACTCCTAATTATGGTGTTACATTGTTTTGTAGCTCTGAGGATGGGGATTTAGTCCCCGAAAGCGCTCAGCGTTTATGAGAAATAAAATTGTGAGGAGCCATAAAAAAGTTTTTGTGATTAACGTGTTATTTCTACTTTAAATACCCAATATATTTTTTTTCAATATATATTTACTAGATGAGATATATGCAGAAACGTGACGCCACCAATTATGATTTAATTGCCACCCAAATCTATTCATCAGATTTTTATTTGGAAATATTTGCTGAGATGAGAGATACAGTGTGTCATACGTGCAAGTGTGGGAAATCTGTTAATTCCACGCAGCCGTGCGTGAAGGACTTTTCGATATATCCGAGAGGTCATTCAACCCACAGCCCGAGCAGTGGTATTTGAGCAAGCAGTCATTGTTTGATGGCGTGCCACCAATCAAACCATTTATACTCACAGACTTCTTAATGACAATCTAAAACTCATCTGTATTCATAGACTCCTGGCAGTGGCCAACTAATTGACACAGTATAGTAAACATTAAACCTTTCAGAAAATTACAAACATTCAGAGATTTCTCAACAAATAATTTTGACAGATCTATTTACGGAATGAAAATATGTCTGCATAATTTTTCTGATTCAGATTTGTCTATTCAGGCAACCAGTTTGTTTAGTTACTTCGAATGTTAACAACATAAGAGACTCCATATATTGCAGTTTTAGCAGATTTTCCTTAATGGAAATTAGCTATATAGGTTGTACTCATGACGTGGTTTTCGAAATATATATATATATATATATATATATATATATATATATATATATATATATATCCAGACAGTAAAGAGGACTTAGGACAAAAATTAACGGTAACAGACTATAACTTGACACAAATAATAACACGATACGGAACAACAAAAACTTATTTAAATCGTTTTGGCCTAACAGATCAACCAAACTGTTACTGTGACTTTACTACTAAACAAACGTACCGAAACTTGCTCTATGTCTGCAGACTACTAACGGACCAAAGAGAAGACTTTAAACCCGAGTTAAAATGCCTACAGGATAACTGGCAAGTTGAGGAAAAACATTTATTTTATAAAAACCTTATAAAAAATTTGCCGAAGAAATGTATTACGACCTGAACTATTTAAAAGTCCGTCAGGCAGGAGCTGCGTAAACTAAGCAGATTTCCCACGTGAAGTTTAGCAATAGAGAAATCTGCATACCGGTAACACAACACCACCATAAGTAAATACGAACGGTAATGGGAAATCTTTCAGTTAATTAAAATAAATTCCCAACTGAAACGGCTTCTTACAATTCAGAAGCCATATATATATATATATATATATATATATATATATATATATATATATATATATATATATATATATATATTTGACTGTTACCTCTCTAGTGGTCGCAATTATTGTATAATCACTACGAAACTCCATATTTAGTGGTTTTATATAAAAAGAAAGATCAAGTTCGTTAATAGCTGAAATCGTACCAGAGGGGGGGAGTTTAGAGGGGGAGAATTTCGAAAATTATTAATATCTCCGTTATTATGTGGCGGATCGAAAAATTAAATAAAACCATTCTTATTGCAATCTTATTGCTCATGTAATCTTCTATAAATGTTTTTATGTTCAATTTTTCACTATCTTGATTATTAACTGAGATATTTGTATTTTTCAGTTTTTGGGATTCAGTAAACCGCCATTTCTACTCATATGATATTAACAATATTCCATTATATTTCTTATGAAGCATAATATTCCATTATGAAGCACTTTCTTTGAAGCCAATAATGGTTCTCATTGAAGTTTTAATTTTTGAGTTAAATGCAAAAACGTGACGCACGTGGGAAATCTGCTTAGTTAACGCAGCCCCTGCGTGACTGAGTTTTATATTTTTATTACTTATAGAAAAGGAATGCCTTCTGAAGAGGGTTTATTTAGGCCTGTAATGATGTAGAAGGATTTGGAATAAAATCTGAACGTGTTGGAATTAATACGATTTTGTGTGGGTGATCCTTGCCATTAAAAAATGAAGAATAGAAATTATATATCTCAAAAATAGTAGCACACCAAATTCTAGGCTAAATATGTAAGGAAAACACTAGTTGCACACACACACAAACACACACACACATATTCTCTAGGTAAACAAACACCCCCAACTTGTTTGCTTTCCTATATTCAAGCAAACCTCACTGCCTTGCTTATTCTGATGGAATTTACGGAGCCAGCCACGCCTGGAAGAAATACAATATTGACACAAACGTGGAAGAATTATTTATTGTCCCACTGTACAAATATTTACCAAAGTACTTGCATCACCCAGTGACACAAAACGTCGCCAGGTCGCACACCTCATTCTAAGTGACATATGGCATTTATGAATAACATTCAGATAATGAGAAAAATAAAACTCTTTCACTCAGGGGTTGTGTGAACGTAAAGGATTTTTCAATGGAACAGAGATGTCACCTCACAATTTTCAAATTATTTGTTTATGCGACTCAGTTTAATGTGTGAGCTAACGCGTAGATCATAAGCTCACTTGATAAACCTAGAGTTGTCGGTTATCACCTGGGCAATAGAAATATATTTAGATTCGTGTTCATTAAATAAAATCCTTTGTCCCGCCCTGGTTAGAAAAGGGTGGTAATCTGTAGATAATCCGTTCTAATCAGCCTTAGAAGCATAAAGTACTCCGTAAAGAAATAACATTTAAGGAAACATTTAGATCTGACTATTATTCCATATTTCTGGCAGAAACTTCAAAAATAGTAAAAGTTGAGTTACAAACTTCTAAAAATTGAATATGAATTCAGTTAGACTAAATAAATTAGAACATCATCAGTTAGTGAATTCAATTTGCTTGAGTCTTGTCTAGAGCGATTATTCTTAATGTATTTTACTCATCAAAGCACAAATAAGAAGCACCGGTAACTTTTCCAAAAACGAGTATTTTGATGTCTATTTAGACTACATTTCATTATATGTCTCGTCGGTGAATACGATTGAAATAAACTTCAAATTCTTAAATGAAATACATACGGTTCGCAGTTTTCCCTTAAGGGAGATCAGCTATTGAGGTCGTACTCATGACGCGATTTTCGAAAACTTTCCTCAAATGTCCAACCAAGGAGATGACGAAAATGAGGTTGTTAACGCTATAGAGGTCACATATTTTTTTTTTGGGGGGGGTGGTTAGAAGAGGAATTTTGAAAATTCTTAATATCTGCATTATTATGCGTTGAATACCAAAATAGTATAGAATTAATCTTATTGAAAATTGTATATCCTATGAACTTTATGACGTTTATTTTTTAAAATGTTGATTATTAACAGAGACACTTGCTTTTTTAGTAGATTTTCCCTAAGAGAAATCAGCTAATGAGGTTGTACTCATGAGGCGATTTTCGAAAACTTTCTTGAAATGTCCATCGATACTACCTAGTAGATGACGAAAATGAGGTCCGTTCAAAATTGTATACATATATATATATATATATATATATATATATGTGTGTGTGTGTGTGTGTGTGTGTGTGTATGTGGTGTGTGTTGTGTGTGTGTGTGTGTTTTGTGTGTGTGTGTGTGTGTGTGTGTGTATGTGCGTGTGAGTGTGTGCGTGTTTGTTACCTCTCTTGGGGTCGCAATGATTGTTTCATCGTTTCCTAACTCGATATTTAGTCGTTTTATGTAAAAAGAAAGATCAAGTTTCTTAAGAGGTGAAATCGGACCAGGAGGAATGGAGTTTAGAGGGGATAATTTCGAAAATTCGAAATATCTCCGTTACTATCGGAAACGTCCAAAGTCCAAAATCGAAAACGTATAAAGGATCAATCTTATTGAAAATGAAATGTACTATAAATATTTGTATATACATTTAGTCTCTTTCTTCAATATTAACCGAGTTCAAAAATCCCCCACATTTACTCATGTTACATAAACAATTCTCTGTTATATAATAAACCACTTTATTCGAGGCTTAAATACCAAAAATTTGTTTTTAAGAGACGTTTATTATACAACATATATGCAAATAGGTTCTCTTGACTCCCTCCTCCCCACCCGTCGTAAGTTCTTGGAGTACTATATTTAATTAATTGAGACAAAAATAAGAGTTGAATCGAAATATTGTATAGAAGGAATCTTATTGCAAATTTAATCTTCTATAAATGTTGTTATGTACGTTTTTTTACTATCTTTAATATTAACCGTGTTATCTGCATTTTTTTTTTTTTTTTTTTTTTTTTTAATTTTATTAGTTTTTGGCCCTCACACTCCTACTCAAGCCATATTATCAATAAGCTGTTATATTATGAAACACTTTATTTAAGCCAAACTACCAAATATTCCTCTCATTGAACTTTTACATCTTAAGGTACATGCATTTATGTGACGCACGTGGGAAATCTGCGTGACGGACTTTTATAGTTATCGGCCTTCATTAAACCCCCACTCCTACTTATGTCATATTAACTATACACTGTTACATTAAAAAAGTCCGTCACGTAGGGGCTGCGTAAACTAAGCAGATTTCCGACGAGAAGTTTAGTAATAGATAAATCTACATACTGGAAACACAACAGCACCGTGAATAAATACTAACGGAAATAAGAAATGTTTCATCCAATTTCAATTACCTGCCGACAGGAAGCGTTAGGTTAGAAATGTAAACAAACGGGTCTGCCCGTTTCACACCGGAAAGAATAACAATTTCTGAAATATATTAGAATATAACATATTAATTTTATTGAGAACTATTTACTATACCTAGTACTGTAATTAATAATGAGTCAGAATAATTGTTATCTCAATCAATCAGATTTTAGTAGTCCAAAACCTCAACACGGGGGGGGGAAGTCACTGGGACATATTTCATGTGTCTCGTATAATAAAGGTCTCTTGAATACAATTTCGGGTATTTAAACTTCGAATAATGTGATTTATTATGTAACAGAGTATTGTTTATGTAACATGAGTTGAAGTGGCGGTTTGCTGATGGCCGAGAACTGATAAATGCAAATATCTCGGTTAATATTCAAGATAGAGAATAAATGTAAAACAATATTTATAGCACATTTAATTCAAAATAAGATTAGTTCTATACCATTTTTTGATCCGACGTATGTTAACGGAGATATTTTGAATTTTCGAAAATCTCCCCCTCTAACCCCCCCCTCCCACTGGTCCGATTTCAGCCATTAACGAACTTGATCTGTCTTTTTGCATAAAACGTATAAATATCGAGTTTGGTAACGATCAAACAAAAATTGCGACCGCTAGAGCGTTAACAGACAAATATATATATATATATATATATATATATATATATATATATATATATATATATATATATATATAATTTTGAACGGACCTCATTTTCGTCATCTCCTGGGTAGGATCGATGGACATTTGAAGAAACTTTTCGAAAATCGCGTCATGAGTACAACGCGCTGATTTCCCTAAAGGGAAAGCTGCTAAAACACATTATTTGAAGAATAAAAACCAAATATTGTTCTCATTGAACTAAGATAAATGTAAATACGTGGCGTAAGTATGAAATCTGCTTAGTTAACACAGCCATGAAGAACAATATTTCATTGGTTCATAGACAAATGGCTATCCATCCATTGCGTGAGTGCCATTATATGAACTCCGTTGCGGCGAAGCCGGGTCTGAGGGAGAGCAGGTGCGCCACCTGACGTGTAAAGGCGGAACAAAGAAAGTTTTGAGATAGGCCCGAGATAGATGGAGCAAGGAGATGAACCTCAATCCACTCCTGGTTTTATTTCACACTCGCCGACTCCAGGCCGGCTGCGGTTTCAGTCAACAGATGGCTCAACTTCTTGACCCCAAAACCTCAACCTAAAACTTACAACCTCCTCTAGCTTATATAACTCCCCCCGATCAGACACGCGGAGTTCGTTTACATTCAACCAAATATTATCAGCTGTTTTTCGACAATTCTCTCACTCAGCTAATTTTACTTCAAGAGTTTTTAGCAGATTTCCCCAAGGGAAATCAGCTATTGAGCTGGACATTTTATTTCAGGCCACCCTTATAACCCCCATTCCCATTCCAACCTAAAAATTTTAATATAGCTTATAATCATGGAAGAATTAATGTTAATTGGCATACCGAGTTTTGTTAAGCTCGGTTCCATCGTTAGCGCCCAATAAAATAGGCGACTCCCGCTTTAGTTTATAGTGTATATCTCGTTTATACTTTGTTAAAAGACAAAAATGAATATCAAAAAAGTTACTCTAAATAACAAAATAAACAACTTTTGTTATGTTCATATTTGCCAAAAAACGAATAGAAAACAAAATATCGCTATTTTTAAATTCAGGCCTCCATTACAACTCCCACTCCTGCCCGTCCCTAGAAATGTTGGTATGGCTTATTATAATGAAAGCGTTAGTGCTACTACACATACTGAGTCTTATTTATTTCGGTCGGGTCTTTTGTCCGAAATAAAATTGTTCACTTCCGCTATAGGTTTTAGAGTATACCTCGCTTATAATTCAGTATACGAAAAAAGTGTATGTAGCAAAAGTTAATTTAAATAACAAAATAAACAACTTTTGTTATGTTCATATTTGCCGAAAAACCAATAGGAAACGAAATATCGCTATTTTTAATTTCAGACTTCCCTTATAATTCCCACTTCTGTGTCAGAGGATATTAATATAGCCTAAAGTCCAAGTTGGGTTAGTAGTAATACACATACTAAGTTTAATAAAATTCGGTTAAGCCGTTTATGCGTGAAAAGGTAACAAACAAATAAACAAACAAGAACACACGAAAGAAACTAAATGCAGTTATGGTGTCTATGACATGTGAAACGAAAAGTTATCGTGAAAATTCGAATCGAAAAAAATCAATGTACAGACAGAGGTTACAATTATATATATATATATTGATATATTTGTCTGTTGCCGCTCTAGCGGTCGCAATTATTGTTTAATCGTTACCAAAGTCGATATTTAGTCGTTTTATGTAAAAAGAAAGATCATGTTCGTTAACGGCTGAAATCGGGGCAGGGCTTAGTTGGAAGGATTTTTGAAAATTTGAAATATCTCCGTTACCATAGATCGAATCGAATATTTGTATAGAATGAATCCTATTGCAAATTAAATTTACTACACATATTGTTATATACATGTCTTCACTATCTTTAATATTCACCGAGATATTTGCATTTTTCAGTTTTCAGCCATTAGCAATCACTTCTACTCATGTTATATTAACAATACTCTGCTACATAATAAATCACATTATTCGAAGTTTAACTACCAAAAATTGTATTCAAGAGACCTTTATTATACGAGATACATGTAAATATGTCCTGGTGACCCCTCCCCCCCCCCGTCTTAAGGTTTTGGGCTACTAAAATTTGATTGATGGAGAAATAATTATTCTGAACTATTATTAATTACAGTACTAGATATAGTAAATAGTTCTCAATAAAATTAATATTTTATATTCTGATATATTTCAGTAATTGTTTTTCTTTCCGGTGTGAGGCGAGCAGACCCGTTTGTTTACATTTCTAACCTAACGCTTCCTCTCGGCAGGTTATTGAAATTGGATGAAGCATTTCTTATTACCGTTATTCTCGGTGGTATTGTGTGACACCGTACGTAGATTTATCTATTACTAAACTTCACGTGGGAAATCTGCTTAGCTTACTCAGCCCCTGCGTGACTGACTTTTTTACGTATCTGAAACGTATATAAACCCCTGCGTTAACTGAGCAGATTTACCACCTTCTGCTACGACTCACGTGATCTAACCTTACCACATATTCCCTATTTCTATGGGGAAAAGTCCGCCACGCAGGGGCTGAGTAAACTAAGCAGATTTCCCACGTGAAGTTATACAATAGAGAAATCTCCATACAAGAGCCAAGCAGTTACGGAAACGGCCGACCTAGCTTTTGGCGAGAAAATCACCCATGCGTTACGGCCCACATTTATTCAAGATAGAGAATAAATGTATAGAACAATATTTATAGTAAATTTAATTTGCAATACGATTGGTTTTATACAATTTTTTGACCGACGTATGGTAACGGAGATATTTCGAATTTTCGAAAATCTCCCTCTAAACCCCCCCTCCCACTGGTCCGATTTCAGCCATTAACGAACTTGATCTGTCTTTTTGCATAAAACGTTTAAATATCGAGTTTGGTAACGATTAGGCCATTATTTTTTTTTTGTCTGTTTGAAATTTTTGCCTAATCGTTACCAAACTCAATATTTAAACGTTTTATGCAATATACATATATATATATATATATATATATATATATATATATATATATATATATATATATATATAAAATTTTTGACAATCGCGTCATGAGTACGACCTCAATAGCTGATTTCCCTTAGGGGAAATCTGCTAAAAATAAAAGGCTAATTGAGACGGGTTATCTATAGGCTACCACCCTTTTCTAGCAAGGGTGGGACTAAGGATTTTATTTAACGAGCATGAATCTAAATATATTTCTATTCCCCAGATGAGAATCGAACTCACAACTCTAGGTTTATCAATGAGATTATAATCAAAGCGTTGGCACTTTCATTTTTCATGCATATTTACTTTCATTAATCATGTATATCATATAACACATAATATTTTATACATAGTCACATTTACCACCACGGGTCAGCTGTGCAGGAGGTATTCTGACTAATTTCAGACAGGTCGCATACACAACAAAGGTTTTAATATCGAAAGAAACAAAAAAACTAGTAAAAGCTTATTTTGTGTCTAAACAATTATCTATAATGCCAAACTATAGTAATCTCCTCACTCCCGTCACAAAATCGATCTAAAAGTGAGAAAATCGAAAGAATCTAAAATGATAATTTTCTGATTAAATTAATTTAACATTTTTATGATATGCTTAAGGAACTAGTTTTTAGCCACATTAAATTTTATATTTATCCAATTCATTAAGATTTTTCATGGTGTGGCCGAGATGCTTAATCAGGTTGTGACAAACTAGTTTCCATAAAAGATACCTGAAAGAAATTATTACTGACTCAAAACATTCCGAAATTATAATTCCCGTAAGACAGAAAGTTGCATTTTTTTGAAAAGGCAAGAACATGTTTAGCAAATAAGACATGTATAAGAAAGTGTTTCTGTGTTTAAAAACGCCCTACACTGCTAGGGTGGTAAAGAGGCTAGATTAGGTAGACTAATAATACGTAAAATATAAAAATATGAAAGCCGGGATAAAAAATGAATTTTATTACTTATAAATGGTGTCTGAAATATGTCCTCTAACAGTGAGAACAAATAACGAGATAAAAAGCGACAAAAATAAAAGTTGAAAAGTTTAGATTTGCCGATAGTGAAAATGTTTTCTGTCTCATGAATACAAATGAATGTATAAACAGAGGTTTTTATGTCGAACAAATTTAAAAAAAAAAAACTTCTCGAGTCTCTGGCGTCCCACGTTATCGGCTTTCCGCTACACGACATTTTCCACGATTTTTCCTACAGGTAACTTTATTTTTCCCACTCGCCGAGAGTCATAAAAGGCCATAGATCTGGAGGCGGTGCCGCCCCCTGGTGGCGGGAGAAAGTCCATTTATCCCTCAGTGGAGCGGTTCAGGACCATTCCCAGAGCTGTGGATCATTCTTAAGTTGCCTACGACTCTCCCGGGACCTAATAAAGACACTCGCTCTCGCCTCACCGATTTATTCCCACCCCCTTCACACTAACTCATACACTTGCTAAGCTCTTAAGGCCGGTCCTCTACCGAATTGCGGAACAATGGAGGGAACGCCCGAGGATTGTGAAGGCTGTGTTTTTGTATGCTGAAATGTTTAAACTTCAGGTCTCTAGAAACTTGTCAAAGCTCAGTGAGAATTCCAAAAGACAACTATCTTCAAATGTTTCTGTCTAGTAAACTTATCTATATAGAACTTATCAGCTAGCTTAGCAATGTAGCAGATTGAATATCTATCCTCATTTATATTTCCCAAATGTGACAAATGTCTGATAACAGAAAGGTTATCCATGTAGTATGTTGCGGTTTTTTTGTGATATGTTTTCAGAGAGTCTTTCATGAAACCCTATACCTTAAGATGTTCTATATAAATCAAAATTAGTGGCCAAACTCAGAATGAGAGAAGAGGTAAATCCAAAATATCTCCGTAATTACGTGTCGGATTGTAATATGTTACATTATTATTATTATTATTATTTATTCTTCTTTTCGCTACTAAGGCTACTCTTCTGGCTACCACCCTTTTTAGGCCAGGGTGCGATTAAGGATTTAATTTATTGAGGTCACTAAATAAATTCTTATTGCTCAGACAAAAACAAAAGCATATCCTGGCAACCCAAAAAACCAATGCTAATGAGAAAAAAATAAGTTACATTAAAAAAGTATTATTTTACACTTGTTCCTTCATACATTTTTTTTTATTATTGGAATAATATATGGCTTTTCGTTATATTTTTATTTCCGTTCTCCAGCAAATCCCACATATTCATTTTATGATACTATTAGACCACTGGATTTGACATATTTCGTTCGTTCCAGCCCTGTTTACAAAGGGTTCATAGGAACACAGAAATATAGAATTGAATGAGCACGTGATGTAATCAGTGCTTATGACACCCTGTGAAGTCATCCTTATTTCATTGCTCACGCTACAAAACAGGTAACTTTACACATTAGTGCTGGATTTTTGATTCTTGCACGAAGTTGGTTTTTTTCCATAACCGCCAAAATTTCAATTTTCTAAATTATCCGTTTAGACGATTTCTGAACCCATTTTGGTAGCTTCGGTGTGACGAATGCATGCACCACTCAACTAGAAAACCTCTAGTCAAAGATATTTAGAACTATTGATACATATGGTTGTGCATGTCCCCTATTTACTAAAATCGACTAAGCGAGAGGATGAAATAAAAAAAAAAATGCTAACTTTCTCCTAACTTATTGGAGATACAGATGATTTGTACAGGATCCATTTCTTAATCAACAAAAATCTCTAACCTAGGGTCGTGATTTTGATTCTCATCTGCACAATAGGAATTTATTTAGTAACGAACTCATTAAATGATAACTTTACCCCTACCCTGGCTAGAAAAGGGCGATTACCTATAGATAACTTGTCTCAATTAGCCTTCGTAGCACAAAGTAGAAGTTAATAAGCAATAATAATAATAAATGTTTATTTCATAACATTTTCGATACATAGGATAAAAGATATGATATAAAATTTAAAAAAAAATTTAAATCTTAAATTAATTTTAAATTTTACTGTGGACGAAAAGTGACGACTTAAATCCATGCGTGAATTATTATATATCACTGATTTATTTTACGCCTCTTCAAGAGTAATACTCAATTATAAAAAAACGTTCGTCACGCAGGGGCTGCCTTAACTAAGCAGATTTCCCAAGTGCGTTGCGTATTTGCATTTATCCCAAAACGTAAAAGTTCAATGAGAACAAATAAAATGCTTCATAATATAACAGCATTCTGTTAATATCAAATGAGTAGGAGTAGTGAGGGGTTTTGACCTTCAGATTTTCCTCATGTACCGTAGATGTTTTTAATAAAGCCCTATCTAAATTCCTAATATCGTTCGAAATAATTGATGAGGAAAATTCAACAAAGTACATTAAAAAAAATGGACTCTTGAAGCTCCCTAATTAAAGGGTGATATGTCAAGAGCCAATTTGTGTATTTAATATAAGTAAATTTTCCCAAGATCAATGATTAGATGTTGACAAATTATTTTCCGAGTCGGCGAAGACAAGGGCATGCTCGAACGCGCATCGGCTCCATTAATCAGCCAGATGATGGAGGGAAAATATTTCACCTTTCTCACCGTCACCCCCATTATCATTCATCTCAGTTCCATTCCCGGCTCCTTTATAACACCTAGCTCCAATATTATGTTCAAAGATGACAAATAAAGTCCCAAGGGCTGCTTTGCCCAAGCACTGCTGGAATGACATCCTGATGATCTCATCTCAAAATCCATTGTATGTTTCTCCCTTAAAAAGAAATCAACGAGAAAAGGGGTTGAAATTTATTATGTGACGAGAGGCGCATGTGCTAGAAGGAAAGGTTACACTAACTAGTAATAGTTAGGGTTTATATCCAACCGGAACTAAAATTTCAAATGTCACAATTAATGTTCAACTTACAGAAAAAGTGTTTCGCAATATGATGAAATATCCAGGTTTTTTAAAGGCAAAGGTTTAATATTGATAAATACAAATTTCTTTCTTGAATTAGCTTATTCTTAAAAGGTTACCTAATGATTCGGGTCGTCTTTTGGCATCTCATCCGATGCTGAAATTTATTCAAATTGAACAATATCATTAGACAAATTTTTAAAAAGCTGAAAACAACGTCGTATCCACCTAATTAATTCAGGCTAGTCCAGCCTAGGAGACGACAAAAATGAGACACACTCGCATGAGTGTGTGTGAATATGCATAATAATTTTGTATGATTTATCGGATTTTAATAATATAATTATTAATTATTATGATGAAATTATAATATGATTTGAAGTTTGGTTTTAGAATACAACTTAAGGGAAATCAGCTATTGAGGTTGTACTCATGACCCGATTTTCGAAATTTTTCTTCAAATGTCCATCGATCCAACCCAGGAGATGACGAAAATTAGGTCCGTTCAAAACTGTGTATATATATATATATATATATATATATATATATATGTGTATATATATATATATATATATATATATATATATATATTTGTCTGTTACCGCTCTAGCGGTCGCAATTATTGTTTAATCGTTACCAAACTCGATATTTAGTCATTTTATGTAAAAAGAAAGATCAAGTTCGTTAATGGCTGAAATCGGACCAGTGGGAGGGGGGGGTTTAGAGGGGAGGATTTTCGAAAATTCAAAATATCTCCGTTACTATGCGTCGGATCGAAAAATATTACAGAATTAATCTTATTGCAAATTAAATTTACTATAAATATTGTTCTATACATTTATTCTGTATCTTGAATATTAACTGAGATATTTGCATTTGTATTCTGCATGTGCTCGGCAGCAGTGGCTATGTTCGGACTTTCCGCCGTGAGCTCTGGCGGCCGTTTTCGTAATTATTCGCCCCTCAAGAATAGGTTTAGAGGTTTCTTACTACTACAGTTGTTATTAGGCAGATTTCTATATTGTAAAACTTCACGTGGGAAATCTGCTTAGTTTACGCAGCTCCTGCGTGACGGACTTTATATTGTTAGCCGTTGGTTATAATGTGATAGTAGAGGATGGTTGGGTATCGGCAATACAAATTCTCAATTCATGAAATAGAGGAGTTTATTGAATATGCTGACAGTTTCGGGCACCATTGGTTCCCTTCGTCAGAGCAATTAAAATAGAGAAGGAGCAGGGAGCAAAAACAACTCTATTTTCAATATATAGACAGCTAAAATTATATATGATGGGGAGAGTAGTGTAAAAGTCCGTCACGCAGGGGCTGCGTAAACTAAGCAGATTTCCCACGTGAAGTTTTACAATAGAGAAATCTGCCTAGTAATAACCTATTCTTACGAGGACGAATAGTTAGTTAAACGGCCACACTAGCGCTAGTGCGCTCGGCGGAAACTCCCGAACATAGCCGACCACACTCACAATACAAATCCAAATATCTCGGTTAATATTAAAGATACCGAATAAATGTATAGAACAATATTTATAGTAAATTTAATTTGCAATAAGATTGTTTACATACAAATGTTTGATCCGACATATGGTAACGGAGATATTTCGAATTTTCGAAATTCCCCCTCTAAACTGGGAGGGGGGCCCACTGGTCCGATTTCAGCCATTAACGAACTTGATCTTCCTTTTTACATAAAACGATTAATTTCCGAGTTTGGTAACGATCAAACAAAAATTGCAACCGCTAGAGCGTTAACAGACAAATATATATATATATATATATATATATATATATATATATATATATATATATAATTTTGAACGGAGCTCATTTTCGTCATCTCCTGGGTAGGATCGATAGACATTTGAAGAAATTTTTCGAAACTCGCATCATGAGTACGACCTCAATAGCTGATTTCCCTTAAGGGAAATCTGCTAAAAGCGGGTAGTCGGGAGCAAAGCGGGTAGCTCCTCTTAGCCGATGTGTGTACTGCAGTCGGGCTGATAATGGAGCAACTACAATCCACCTTTGAAGAAGAAGCAGCGGCCATTACGCCAAATAGTTAGTCGTGCTTGTTTTGGGTCAG
This sequence comes from Riptortus pedestris, assembly GCA_019009955.1. Lineage (NCBI taxonomy): Eukaryota > Metazoa > Arthropoda > Insecta > Hemiptera > Alydidae > Riptortus > Riptortus pedestris. The sequence goes on from CM032232.1 coordinate 26,537,183, forward strand.
TGACAATAGGTCTATTTTCGTGTAACCTGCATATGATTTTGATGCAAAAGGTTTTTGATGGTACTGCACTCCTATTCCAATTAGAATACAGGCATGTAGTTCCCTTAGTACAAGTTTTAATTATATTTATTTTAGCACTAAGTAATTTTCTTTAGTGTTTGGTATGCCCGAATGACGTAATGTTTTATTTAAACTTTACGCGCGGGGTAAAACCGGGTAGCAGCTATGCCACGATTCTCGAAACATGGAAAGTATAATTTTACCTAATTTTGTTTAATTATTTCACTGTAAAAGCATGTATAATACCAAATAATATTATAAATATTGCAACTATAATTTACTTTTTGAAATATATAATTGTTTTGAAAAAGCTAAAATGATTAATGTTGTTATTTGTTTACATTTTCACTTTTAATGCATCAAACAACATTTTTTATTAACAAAAAAAAACATTAATTTGATTAAAAATCATTACATTATTATTTTCACATAAGAAAAAAACATGTGTACCCCGTTTTACCCTACTAGTGGGGTAAAACCGGGCAAAATGACTTTACAAAAAAAAAGTAGAGTAAAACTTCTTTAAAAAATTATATTTTGTTTTTGAAACTGTAGTTACGTTAACAGATAAGTAGACTTATTTGAACAAAACTCTACATATTTGTGGTAAAATTGTGGTGTGGGGGCTACCCGGTTTTACCCCACTTTCACCTATCCGGAGTCTGTTTGCCAAATATAGAGACGGCCTGAAACTCTGAGTACTTTCAGTGCATAATGGCCCTGGCGAATCCCTGCAGTGAGCCGCGTTTTTTAATTAAAAATTAATAATACTCATTATTAACATAATAATTAACCGTAGAAGCGTTGTGTGTGTGTATATATATACACTCTCTCTCTCACACACACACACACACACACACATATTATGTACATTTAATGGCTGATATTCGACCAGGGGTTGGAGAAGGCAAAAACAAAACCAACATATCCCTGTCAGATGATTTCACTTAAGGGGATTCTTCTAAATTCTATGACAGCGACTCTTTCGCCATGGAGTACATGACAGGAACAGAGTTGCGGGAATATAATAGAAGCAGGGCCGGGGGTAAGCCACCCCCACCCCACCCCCCAAAAATATGACAGACAGACGGACAAATGGCGCGATTTTACTGCCGGATGGTGAAATTGGGCGAATAAGGGCCCTGTATAGGAATATAATACACGCCGTGACAGTTTGACATTTGAAAGGGTTTAACGCCCGTCCCACACACACGGTCTGGCATCCTCTTCCACCAACCTCTGTCTATGGTAATTGGGCCGATATTTAAATAGGCATATCTCGGGGAGGGCTGCAAACCTCCCCCCAACATCCTTTCTTCCGGATAAAAAAATCTCTCGTTCATTTTTGACAACTCTAAACCTTTTCCAAAGGCCGGTATTCGTCGGGAATCCACTGGAGGAACACCAGTAATTATGACTCTACCATTAACAAACTTTTCTAAAAATATCAGCTATTTGGCACATTGACAAATAGTCCGTCATGCAAGGGCTTCGTAAACTAAGCAGATTTCCTGCGTGAAGTTTAACAATCGATAAATCTACGTTTCAGGTAACACAACACCACAGTAAATATTAAGTGAATAAATACAAACTATAATAAGAAACCTCCCGGCGGAAATGTAAACAAACAGTTCTGCCGACATCATACCGGAAAGAAAAACTCAGAATATCTGAATATAAAATATTAATTTGATTGAAAACTATTTACTATATCTAGTGCTGTAATTTATAATGATTCAAAATAATTTTTATCTGAATCAATCAAAATTAAGTTGTCAAAAAACTTAAGAAGGGAGGGGGGGTCACCCGAATATATTTGCATGTACGTATCTCGTATAATAATTGTCTTTTGAAAGCAATACTTTGTATCTAAGCTTCGAATAATGTGGTTTATTACATAACCGAGTATTGTTAGCAAAACATGAGAAGAAATGGGCTTTTGCTGAAGGCTGAAAAATGCAAAAATCTCGGTTAATAATCTAGATAGGTATAAATGTATATAACAATATTTATAGTAAGTTTAAATTGCTATAAAATTGGTTCTATACATTTTTTCGATCCGACGTATAGTAACGAAGATATTTCGAATTTCCAAAACCCTCCCCCTTGTCCTATTTTAGCCGTTAACAAACTTGATCTTTCTTTTTACATAAAACGACTAAATAACGATTTTGGTAACGATTAAACAAAAATTGCGACCGCAAGACACACACACACACACACACACACATATATATATATATATATATATATATATATATATATATATATATATATATATATATAAATACATAGATATAAATTTTCAACAGACCTCATTTTCGTCATATCCTGGGTAGGATCGACGGACATTTGAAGAAAAATTTCAAAAATCGCGTCACGAGTACGACCTCAATAGCTGATTTCCCTTAAGGAAAATCTGCTAAAAACACATGAGATCTCTGGTATTTTCCCAAACCTAAATACCAAATACCTGTTAACACTCCAATACACGCGCGTCATCTCACAGATGACCAGTTCTGTTTTTTCGTCATAAGTTTGATGGAGGGAGGGGAGCCTGGTCCCCCGCCCTAGTATTCCTCAAGCTCGCCTAGCTAGACAGTTCTGTTGCCGATGGGCGGGCGTCCAGTGCAGTTTGCGCGTGTTTTGGCCGAGAGAATCTCACAGATGACACGCGTGTAAAAATGTAAGTTTTTCATAATGCCCGATTTCGATGTGGATGGTATCAACAAGTCATCAGACTGGGGGACGGACAAAACGTACCAACTCGACGACTTTTCCTTCTGGAACTGGGGAATGAACTCATCAGAGATCAGTTGATTATGCGAGTGCAGTTCAGCAATTTGCCACGCACCATGACATCACGTCTTCGAGAACTCCTTTCCAATGATCAAATACCACCACGAGCTTCAAGCAACTCAGCAGCTACTGATGCTGGTGGACGCCAGCGCTGCGAATTTTGCTTGGAAAATAAAACAAAACGATACACCAAATATTCTTGCAAGGAATGTGGCCAATATTTATGTCTGCAACACTGTGCCTTTTCTTGTGTTGATGGATGTAACGTGGGTGTGGGTAATGAAAGTGATTCAGAGTGAAATTTAAGTTTAATTTTTTAAAAGCAAAGGTTCTTTTTTTTTTTTAGTATTTTTTTTATTGGTCATTTCCATTTGTTTGAGTAACTTTCCAAGTTCTAGAAATGAGGCTCAATTGTCAATGTGTTCATACATTTTACATTTTTATTATGTTCTCTGAAACTATCTTACAAGACTGATAAGAGTTGTGTTCCTAGGTTTACTAGTTGATTTAACTTTTGCAAGCCAGTAATAAGGAATAAAATTGAAACTAAGGTACCTTGGCAACTGTGTTACAAAAATTTAACATTTTTGAAGATTTATATATAGATAATTTTTTTCAAATACAAATTTATGAATTTTTTCATTTATCTATGCACCATTATTCCTGCAAAATTGCGAAAAAACAATTATATTATTTACTTTTGAGAAATAAGTGAAGTCATCTGACAGATGACACGCGTGTATTTATGTCTCACTAGGGGGCGCGTGTATTGAAGTGTTAAACGGACCATTTTATGAGAGAATTTCTTCACTGAAAACTCTGACTTTGATCTAGGCCAAACTCGATATTTAACTTTTCTTTAAGCGCTAAGCGTCACATTCGTTCATGGTTGTAATCGGATCTGGGGTTCAAAGAGGGGAATTCTATAATACGAAATATGAGCTCGGTCATATAGTGTTAAAAAACCAATATTGTTGTCCATATCTATTACCACTCTAGTGGTCAATTTTTGTTTAATAAATATTGATGTATGGGTGTTTTGTGTATAACTAAAATTCTAGTTGGTTAACGGCTAAAAACGGACCAGGGATTGAGGGAATTTCGAAATTGGGTAATATCTCCATTAGTACAGGCCACATCGAAAAATAGTATGTTACCAATCTAATTGCAAATAAAATTTCCTCAAAATGCTGTTATATAAATTCTTTCTCTATCATGCTGATGTACATACATATACTGATATTTATGTATTTTTATTCAGTCAAATCTCCACTCCTTCTAACAACAAGCTTTCATTTCATGAAACACTTTATTGGAAGCTTAAATCCAACTTATGTTTTTCATTCTAATTTTACTGTGGAAGCAATGTTCTAAAACTATTTATGCTCTACAATAGTTCTATACGTTTTAGCAGATTTCCCTTGAGTCAGCTAGTGAGGTCGTCTTCAATACGCGATTTTCGAAACATTTCCTCAAATGTCCATGGAGCCTAGCGAGATAATGAAAATGAAGCACTTTTTTTACATACCAAATATGGCATTCATTTAATTTTTAATTTGTGAGATCAATGCAAATACATTATGTGATTACGGCAACAATTAAGATTTTCGTTCCTTATTCGAAAATTTTTATTTGATGTATACCATAACTGCATGAGGACAAAATACTGATTTCTGTCCAGGAAATTCCGCCAAAACTGTCAAAGAGATGCCAAGGATTAAACTAAAGGGAACGGGCATACGTTTCGATGATGGAGACCATACACAGGAAAAACATATTGGGATTATTTGAATATAGAGAGTTTCCTTTCTCAGGAAGTTTTCCAAGAAGAAAAATGGAGTGTGTGAAAGTTATGGCAGGAAGTTGGAAGAACACGTAAAGGACATTACTCCGCTGTTTTTTTCCCCTTTTAGCCTAAATCCAATTTCTTATTTTTCAAATATCACACGTCTTATTTTTTTTTTAATATTCCTTTTTTAATATTACCTCATTCGAACTGGCATAAATTCAAAAAACGAAATACTAAGATATATAAAAATTCTGCGTGGACTTAAGTTGCTGGACTGTTCATTTTGCCTCGCCCATGCAGCCGTGAAATCTCCAATAAATTTATTATGTTACTGTTTTGGATCCGTCATTTTGAATCTGCCATTTTATTTCTTTATTCTTATTTTAATCGCATTTGACTACGTATTAATGTTTAGCAGATTTTCCTCAAGGGAAATCAGCTATTGAGGTCGTACTCAAGACTTGTCTGTTAACGCTCTAGTGGTTGCAATTTTTGTTTGATAGTTACGAAAGTCGATATTTTACCGTTTTATGTAAAAAGACAGATCAAGTTCTTTAATGGCTGAAATCGGACTAGAGGGAGGGGGGGTTTAGAGGGGCGATTTTCGAAAATTCACAATATTTCCGTTATTATGCATCAAACCGAGCGCTTCAAGCACAAGAATATATACGCTATTTTTATTCAGTAATTCTAATTCTAATAAATGTATGATTAAATTAGTCATTGATAAAATTAAATTATAATTGTAGCAAATTTTAAAATAAATTAATTAAATCCAGAGTTTTAAAAGCCAATATTCTCCGAATCAACATCCCCAAAAACATAATTATCAAATTTCCAACGATTTTAAACATTTCTGTCGTTTTCTGGCCACACAACTGAGCCATTGGTCCCTAATGTGCGAGGCATGGTTTATTCCATCTGGAAAATGAATGCTACTTATTTAACCCTCCGTTAGTCGCGGCGTCCTGACAGGTGCATTTTTGAGGGGTTTTTCTAATAACTTCCGATTGAATAAACCTAACGACTTTCGCCTCCAGCAATGCTTCTAGCTTCCCTTCCTCCTCAAAACAGTATAGGTTTGACCTTCGAAGTTTGTACACAGTGCGTTCCTTGTGTTAAAATCACCCCACAGGTACACCGCGACCAAAGTTGTAAGTTTTTCAATTTCTTTTATTTCTATATTTAATCTATTTACCTTAGACATATTCATCATTTGACGTTTCTAGTGCCTTTATTGTTTTTGAATAGTTAAAAATACCTAAAAAATAGGGAATTCACCTCTGAGGTGACCGCGACTAACAATGCATTTTTAAAACATTTTTCAGAAAAAATGGACCAGGAAATACGTAGTTTTTGACTTGTGTAATCAAAATGATATTGCTAGACTCCACCACCCATTAATGGATCCTTTAGAAGAAGACGATAAGATACTGAACGACACAGATTCGGAATTTGAAGACGGCTTGGAAGAACGGGGTATAGACTCAGAGACTGAACAAAGTGACGTGGAATCGGAAAGTGATGGGGAGGATGAGCAGTCACACGAAAAATATGCTGCATTGAGAAGTGTGAACAGAAAGATTGTTGACCGTTATGAGTGGAGGAAACCCCCTTTTCCTTTGCGTACAATAGGAAAACAAAATGTATTGACACACCTTCCAGGAGTGAAAGGGCGCCGCAAAGGATGAACTAATGAACTTGACTGCTGGTTCTGGCTCTTTGATAAGACGATTATTAGTAGTATTATGCATTACACAAACGAATTTATAAAAATCGTTGAGCCAGAATTGTCTAGGCAGAGGGATGCCAAAGAGACGGACTTCACAGAAATAAAAGCCTATATAGGCCTTCTTTACTTAGCTCGCACATACAGAGGAGCGAGAATGAATTTAGAAGACTTTATGTAAAACATGTTGGGCAAGAAACTCACCTGAGTTGAACCTGAAAGCACTGAAAGATTCGACGTGAAACGTTTTAATTTCCTTTTTTATCATAAATGTTTTCTTGTATTTGCTATTCCTGCAGTAATCAAATGAATAAGTAGTTCTCAACTATTCTTATTGCACTTTATTTATATATGTTTTCTAGTAGCTAAGTAAGTAGTACCTAACGAATTCATAGTTCATAAATTGCTTCATGTTACCTGAAATGAATTAATATTTTTGATAGTTGCAAGATATATTCATGTGTTACTTCGCTAAGTTTTAAAATAAAATAGGTAAAATTTATATTTGTTTAACTCTATTTTTGCCATAAGGAGCAGTTTTACTAACATATTTCTCCATCGTCACCTCATAGGTGACCCGCGCCTAGAGTCGTTTGGAAATGACCCACGCCTAACGGAGGGTTAAAGACAAAATAACTCTAATTGTTCTGATGCCTATATACACCTTTTCTCCAATATTTTGGAATTCCCATCTTTCTGGGCAGTTGAATCCTATATTCCAATCTCTATCCTTACTACAAATAACCCAATAACGGACTCACAAATCCCAAATGGAGGAGGCAAATGTACCATCTTGATAGAGCATCAGAGAAACTAAAAACCATAACTATGATACCTTCCTAATACTCTATTTAGTAGAGAGATAAATGAGCCTTCTAGTACCTGAAGATGTTTTAGTTATTGTATATTCTTCAGGGTTTCAGGTTAGTCAAGCGAGCTAAGACGCTAGACTTATACCGACTAGGTAGACCTTAAGTCGCGAGTTCGATTTAGTAAGCTGGTTTATAGGAACCTATTTAATGACGAACTCAATGAATAAATCGTTTACCCCACCAGTACCATAGCCATTGTGTAGTAGTTCGCCATGAATTTTATCATAATAGTTGTATACTCTGAAGAAATGTGTAAGTTACATAAAAACATGTGACCTAATGTGAAAGACACTTAAAATTCACAATTCCTTAAAACAATATCTTATTTTTCCTTATAATCTGATTATTTATTGTTTTGGTAGATTTTCCTCATCACTCAAATCAGTTTTCGAAAGCCATTTCTAAATTATATATTTGAACGTTTATCAGAATACTAAAGATCAAATTAGTTGCTGTACAAAACCGGATTAAAAGTTATGAGATAATTGTGAAAGATGTCTACTTGACGGGTCAAGTTATTTCAAAGTTTTTTGGAATATAGTACAACATGCAAACCCAAAATTTTTAATCTTAAATTTCAAGCAAAGCCTCATGATTTATAAGCTTTTTCCTGAACGTTTTTATTTTCTGTATAATATATCTCCAATAGAGCAGGACAATTATACTATCATTCCTATGACTCACGACTAACAAATAGACATAGAGCTGATAAGAATAGTTCTCCTTACAGGATATGAGTTTTTATCTCCTTGATAATGATAACCTTATCAATATACTTCGCTAGGAATAACAGAGACATATGAAAATACACATGTACACAAGACCTAGGTGTGTGTATTTAGTGTATTAGTACAAACAGATAAAAGTACATAAATAACTACAAATATCTCGTATTCACTAACTTGAATTTAATAAACAGCACAACACACATTTAAAAATAAAGGATCTGCTAAAACAATAATAAATGATGTAAATGGACAACAAATTTATAAATCTACAAATTTTTTAAATACCTTTTTCACTAAAATTTACAATAATTATTATTCGTTATCTGTAAATGAATTATTTATTGGCGATTCGTAACCCAATATTATTTATTTTGCAATTCTTAATTCATCACGCAGGAGCAGCAGAAATTAAGCAGTAGTTACTTGTGTGAGAATGTTTAATTTGTCTTACAGTAAGAAAAATATTTAACCTTGAAATGTTGGTTGAATGAAATGCTCGGGATGTCTAGCACAAAAAGGGTGGGATTTGAAAAATATTGAAAACAAAAGGATGCAATGGTCAGAATCAATAATCTACGTAAAAAGTCACTCAATCACCAATGAAATTCTTTATGGACCTAAGGTAGGATTTTCAATAGAGATTTAATTGTATTCCACTTACAAATGATTACAATTGTAATTTAATTACAACTAAACCTTTGTCCATTTAGTTTTGGAGAACAAGGAAGTGTTATGATTCATGAGTATGCGACACACACAGATTGATAGTGCCGATCACATGCCAGTTTCGTATGTAAACGAATATTTAAATCACCAGATAAAAAAGGGATTACGAGAATCCAAATTCTTCTTGAGTAAAATATAGTCTTGATTCAGCTGGAGAAAAAGCTTTTCCAGATTCATCTGGGGGATAAGGGGTGGTTAGGGGTGCATAAGGATTACACTAAAAGCCTGGGATGAAAGATTGCCTCGATTCAACTGGAGAAAACGCTCTTCCAGATTCATCTGGCGGAAAAGGATTACACTAAATGTCTGGGAGGAAAGATTTTCTTGATCCACCTGGAGAAAAAGATCTTCCAGATTCACCTGGTAGTAAAGGATTGCAAGATTCTTCTAGAGGAAAAGATTGTCTTGATTCACCTGGAGACAAAGCTCTTCCAGATTCACCTGGTAGTAAAGGATTGCAAGATTCTTCTAGAGGAAAAGATTGTCTTGATTCACCTGGAGACAAAGCTCTTCCAGATTCATCTGGCGGAAAAGGATTTCAAGGTTCGGCTGGAGGAAAAGATTGTCTTGATTCACCTGGAGAAAAAGATCTTCCAAATTCACCTGGCCGAAAAGGATTTCAAGGTTCGGCTGGAGGAAAAGATTGTCTTGATTCACCTGGAGAAAAAGATCTTCCAAATTCACCTGGCGGAAAAGGACTTCTAGGTTCAGCTGGAGGGAAAGATTGTCTTGATTCACCTGGAGAAAAAGATCCTCCAAATTCTCCTGGTCAAAAAGGATTTCAAGGTTCGGATGGAGGAAAGGATTGTCTTGATTAACCTGGAGAAACATATCTTCCAGATTCATCTGGCGCAAAAGGATTACAAGATTCGGCTGGAGGAAAAGATTGCCTTGGTTCATCTGGAGAAAAAGATCTTCCAGATTCACCTGGCGGAAAAGGATTACAAGATTCGGCTGGAGGAAAAGATTGCCTTGATTCATCTGGAGAAAAAGATCTTCCTGATTCGCCTGGTAGAAAAGGTTTCAAGGTTCAGCTGGAGGAAAACATTGCCTTGATTCTCCTGGAGAAAATGATCTTCCAGATTCGCCTGGTAGAAAAGGATTTCAAGGTTCAGCTGGAGGAAAACATTGCCTTGATTCTCCTGGAGAAAAAGGAGATCTTCCAGACACACCTGGTGAAAAAGGATTTATCTCATTCTCCAGGTGCAAAAAGGATTACAAGTTTCGGTTGGAGGAAACGATTTTCAATGATTCTCCGGCAAGAAAAGGATTCCAGCTGTGTGAAAGAGGAATCAACAATGATGAGTGAACATGTTGGTGTGTCAGAGGCGGAACAAGACAAAGAGGACGGACCAATTCCCGAGTACTGGATGAAGGAGCGACAATGCCGAGGCTGTGTATATATAGATATATATAGGGCAGGGAGGCTAATCAAGGCTGGAGCAACGCCCTCTCTCATTGTTCCAATACACCAGCTCCCACGTTCCCTGACAACGCCCATGGTCATTGGGTCAGAGCTCTATCTACATCCAAAGTCACTACTAAACAATTTTATAACACGTTAAATCTGCAGAAACTGTACCAAGGATAAGCCCCTTACACTACAAAACTCCGTCGCGCAGAGTAAACATTATGTACTTCCTACGTGAAGATTGACAATAGATCAATCTACATACAGGTAACATAATTATTTGACAACAGGAAGCGTGTGAATTGAAAAGAAACAGGTCTGCTGAATATATAGATAGAAACGTTTTTGATTGGATAACAAACAATTACCATAACGTATCTAAATAAAATTTATTAATTTCATTGAAAACGTTTTATTATATCATGTTCTTATATATATAAAAATAAGAAATAAATAAATAAAAAACTGAAAAAGTACATACAGTGTCAGTTATTTAATTGTAATATTAGTTAATTATAATTCCAGTAGAAAATAAGTACTTTTAAGGGAGAAAATAAATGTTTATATAATGTATAATGAAAAAAGAGTATATGCTATTATTATATAGGATAAGTAAGTATAGATTTAGTAAATAAATAATTGTATAAAAAATAAGAAAATTTAATACCTTTAAGATATTGCAAGAGCGATATATACAATCTATTAGTTGATATTATTTACAACATAGAGTAAATAATACCCATGGATTGGTAAAGAGCATCATACTAATATAAAGGGAATAATAACCTAACTCTTGATTGCCCAAACCATATTAATCCTAATCCTATATCTAGTACTGTAATTTACAATGGATCAGAATAATTTCAATCACTCCAATTTTAGTAATCCAAGAAGAAAAGACCGGGGGGGGGGGGGTCATTCGAACGTATTTGCATGTTTCTCATCTAGAAAAGATTGTTGAACACAATATAAGGTATTTCAGCTTAAAATAATACGGTTCATGAAATATTAGCTTATTCTCAAAGTGTGATGACTGAAGTGGCGGTTTACTGAAAGCTGAAATAAGAAAGAATGCCACTATCTCGGTTAATATTGAAGATAGAGACGACATGTATATAACAACATTTATAGAACATAATATCGGGTCTGTATTATTTTTCGATCCGATGTATAATAACGGAGATATTTTGAATTTTCGGAAATCCTCGTCTTAGATCCCCCCTCCCATTGGTCCGATTTCTGTTGTTGACTAACTTCGGCCGTTCTACGCAAAAAGTGTAAAAATCGATTTTGGTAAGGATCAAACAAAAATTGAGAGTGGCAACAGGAATATATATAATCTGGAACGGACCTCATTTTCGTCATCTCCGAGGTAGGATCGATGGGCATTTTTGGAAATGTTTCAACATGCCCGTCATGAGTACGACCTCAATAGCTGATTTCCCTCAAGGGCTGCGTAAACTCAGCTGATTTCCCACGAGTCGGTATAAAACACTATTGAGCTCATCTGACAATATATTTTTTATTTCATAGCAGCAATCCGAGGAGTAGAACTGGGGTTCATAACTGGTTTAAAAATTGAAATAAGAAAAATTGTATTCAACAATAATTTTAGAGTTCCTCTAGCATAATAATGATAATAATAATTCTTTAGTATTTTTCGTCCCTTAGTATATTTCGATTATTTTTTTAGCTGATTTCCCTTGAGGGTAATCAGCTATTGAGGTCGTACCCATGACGCGAGTTTTGAAAAATTTCCTCAAATGTCCATCCATCCTTCCCAGGAGATGACGAAAATGAGGTCTGTTGAAAATTATATATATATATAATTTGAGGGGGGATTTTTGAAAATTCAAAATATCTCCGTTAATATGCGTCGGATCGAAAAATTGTATAGAATAAATCTTATTGCAAATTAAACTTACTATAAATATTGTTATACAGATTTATTTTCTATCTTGAATATTAACTGAGATATTTTCATTTGTATTGTGTGTGTGTGGTCGGCATAACGGATTTTTGACATTCCGCTGAAAGCTAGTTCGCCTCTTTTCCGTAACCGTTCGGCTCTCCTGAACAGGATTAGAGATTTCTCACTACTGCCGTTATTAGTTTGCGCAGCCCCTGCGTGACGGACTTTTTATTCATCCCCCCTCTACTGCTCCCTACACTCCCATTGATCCGATTTCAGCCATTAAAGAAATTGATATTCAGTCCTACCTAAAATGTTTTAAATATCAGTTTGGTAATGATTAAATTAGTTTGTGTATAGTATACTTCACTTACGTCAAATCTGCTTTAAAAAAATTTATTATAACTGTCCGGTCTCGAATAAATGGGTGTCATGCATTAAATCTTCAACTTGACAACGTGTACTAGAGGTACTTGAGAGTTTTATTGTATATAATCTATATGTACAAAGGGGAAATGAAATCTGAGATATGTGTTTGCTTGACTCCTACTTGGAACAACTCCAAACATTATGTAATATAAAGTTGGTTTTCCGCTTACACATGAGTGAGTTCGTACTATAGCTAACTTTTTGAATTAATTTATAACTGTTGTTAACTATAGAAAGTATGTACAGAACTATCGTTAGAGTGAAAAAAAAGAGTAGAAACATTTTTCAGTTAGGGAGTTGCTTTTTCAGTCAAGTATATAACACTTGAATAAAAACAAATGTAAATTTTCAGGACATTTAATAAGTAGGACTGATGGTATAAAGAAAAGTCCACAGGAGGGTAAACTTAGCAGATTTTCCACATACTGGAATGACTTACTAATCATGTCATCTCAAAATCTATACTCTATAGGATGAAATGGGGAGGAGGGTTTTGTCGGCTGTAAACAAGAAGATAAACCGAAATTAAAATATTGTTTGGATATGGAATGTTCAGTGACTGCGGAGCTAATATGACTTAGGCAGCAGTTGGGATTTACTCATATATGAAAATTATTTATTTTTTTATTTATTTATTTACGTCCACTTTATGTTACTATGGCTAATTGGAACGGGTTACCTACAGGGAACCACCCTTTCTAGCCGGGGTGTGACTAAGGAATTTATTTATTGAGTCCGTCACTAAATAAATTTCTACTGCCCAGGGCGGGGATCGAACCCGCCACTCTAGGCTTACCATATGAGACTAAGACAAACGCTTTAACTAAAACGGCAAACCTGAGAGCTGGCTGCAAATTAAGAAAGTCAGTCACGCGGGGGTGTAAGAAGGGTAAAGGGTGTAAGTCGAGTAAAGAACTAAAATCTTAATTGTTGACGTCACTTCTCATAACGTGTTTGCATATATCTGAGGAAATAAAAGTTAAATGAATACCATATTTGGTATTTAACCTTGGAATGAAGTGGGTCATGATATATCAGTTATTGTTAATGTGACACGAGTAGGAGCGGCAGTGTATTGCTGGCCGAAAACTAAAAAAGTCCGTCACGCAGGGGCTGCGTAAACTAAGCAGATTCCCCTCGTGAAGTTTAGTAATAGATAAATCTATATACTGGTAACACAACACCACCGTGAATAAATACAAACGGAAATAAGAAATGATCCATCCAATTTCTATAACCTGCCGACAGGAAGACCGGAAAGAAAAACTATTACTGAAATATATCAGAATATAACATATTAATTTTATTGAGAACTATTTACTATATCTAGTACTGTCATTAATAATGAGTCAGAATAATTGTTATCCCTATCAATCAAATTTTAGTAGTCGAAAACCTTAAGACGGGGGGGGGGGGGGGTCGCCAGGACATATTTGCATGTATCTCGTATAATAAAGGGCTCTTGAATACAATTTTTGGTATTTAAACTTGGAATAATGTGATTTATTATGTAGCAGAGTATTGTTTATGTAACATGAGTAGAAGTGGCGGTTTGCTGAAAAATGGAAAATGCCAATATCTCGGTTAATATTCAAGATAGTGAATTAATGTATATAACAATATTTATAGTAAATTTAATTTACAATAAGATTTGTTCTATACAAGTTTTCGATCCGACCTATAGTAACGGAGATATTTCGAATTTTCGAACATCCTCCCCTCTAAACCCCTCCCCCCTCCCCCTGGACCGATTTCAGCCGTTAACGAACTTGATCTTTCTTTTTACATAAAACGACTAAATATCGAGTTTGGTAACGATTAAACCATAATTGCGACCGCTAGAGCGGTAACAGACAAATATATAGATAGATAGATAGATAGATTGATATATATATATATCAATCTATCTATCTATGTAGGATCATGGACATTTGAAGAAAAATTTCGAAAATCGCGTCATGAGTACAACCTCAATAGCTGATTTCCCTTAAAGGAAATCTGCTAATATGGAAATATCTGCGTTAATATTCAATAAAGTATTCAATAAAGTTAAAACATTCACATAACAGCATTTATATAACATTAAATTTGCAAATAGATCGTTGCTATATATTTTTTCAATCCGACGATAAAAACGGAGATAAAGTTTCGTAACCTGTATATATATACATATATATATATATATATATATATATATATATATATATATATATATATATTCTCCAGTACTTCTCCAGCGACCATAACTTTGGAATTTCCAATAGTATGCCCTACTAGTTATGACAGATTCTTGTAGAAAATCGAATACTAACAGGAGTTTATATCGGTAAATTTTCCAATTTGAAGGATTCTTTATCAGTAAAATACTAACATCTTTATTTCAGAAACGTCACATTTTATTGAAAAATGCAGTGATAAAAGTTGTAGGAAAAAAATTATCTTTGAAGCAAGAAAGGAATGGATTCTGAAATTTATAAAATAAAATAAGAATAGACCAACAATAATTTCTTACAGTTTTTCGATCCAACTTATATTAATGGAGATATTAGGAATCTAAAGTACCTCTTTTCCTGAACCACCCCTTCCTCCCATTGGTCCGATTTTAGTAATTAATGTAGTATATCTTAAGTACATTAATGGTTAAATTTAAGGCGTTTAAATATCGAGTTTGGTAAGAATCGAAAAACAATTGCGACAATTGCTGGAGCGTTAATAAATGTATATCTAATTAAGTATTTTAGAAGTGTGGAACGCATTGTAGTCCTTTCCTGGGCAGGATCGATGGATATTTGTAGAATTTTTTTTTCCGAAAATAACGTCAACCCTTAACGGAAATCTGCTAGAAATAGATAAAAAAGTAGAGAGGACGTCGTCTGCATAGAAGCACAGAAGCTTTATAAAAGCGGCCAGTGTTCCGAACGGCTAGAGCCAGTGTCAGATGGCACAGTGGAATTACAGAGCGAACCAACCCCCACCACCGCATGTTGTGCTCGATAAAGCTGTAACCTAGTATTACTTGCCGTGAGGTAACACACTTCAAAACCGTCCCTTTATCATGTTACTCGTCATATTCCATTTACCTGTTACTCTATATTGGTATGGCTTCGGCTGGTAGCTTTTCCCCGTAATACGAGAGACGTCTCCAGTACTCATATTTTTTATTCGCCTTCTGGAGTCCAAATGGCAGAAGTCAATACTCGAAGTGTCGGGTTAAGCGTACGAGGAACTTGAACTCGGAGTAATGTTACCAATTTTTCTGCATTATGGAAGAGATAGAGTTTCCTTCCTTCAGTCGACTTACTAGAGTGAGCTATCAAAAATGGAACTAAATACAGCTGTAAACACCGTTTATGATTTGTACTTTGTCACTCGTGTATTTCAAGACAATTTCGCTTAACGGAAGTCGCTATGAATTATTAAGAGAAATCAGCTATTGAGGTCATGGGTACTGGGAAATTTTCAAAAATGTCTCCAACACATGCAGGGATCCTACCCAGGAGATGACCAGAAATAGATCCATTTTATATTGTATAATAGGTTGTAAAAAAGTCCGTCACGCAGTGGCTGCGTAAACTAAGCTAGGATTTCCCACGTGAAGTTTTACAATAACAACAGTAGTAGTAGGGAATCTCTAAACCTATTCACGAGGGACGAATAGTAACCGAAACGGCCCGCACTAGCTCTCGGCGGAGGGTCCCGAACATAGCCGACTCCTGCCGACCATACACATGCATACAAATGCAAATATCTCGGTTAATATTCAAGATACAGAAACAATGTATAGACCAGAATTTACAGTAAATTTAAATTTCAATATGATTGATTCTATACATTTTTTAGATCCGACGTATAATAACGGAGATATTTTGAATTTTCAAAAATCCCCCCTCCCACTGGTCCGATTTCAGCCATTAACGAACTTTGAACGGACCTCATTTTCGTCATCTCCTGGGTAGGATCGATGGACATTTGAAGAAATTTTTCAAAACTCGCGTCATGAGTACGACCTCAATAGCTGATTTCCCTTAAGGGAAATCTGCTAATAAGATCGTAGAGTTTTTTGCAGGTGGTTCCATTAAAAACTTCATGGCAAACCTAGAGTGGCGAGTTCGATTTTTGCCTGGGCAAAGGAAATTATTTAGTGACGAAATTCATTAAATAAACATCCTGAAATCCCACCCTGGCTAGAAAAGGGTGGTAACCTGTAGATAACCCGTCCCGATTAGCAGGAGTTGCAAAAAGTGGACGTTAATAAATAATAATAAAAAAAGTCCGTCACGCAGGGGCTGCGTAAACTAAGCAGATTTCCCACGTGAAGTAATACAATAGAGAAATCTCCATACAAGAACCCAACACTTACGGCAAAGGGCCGAACTAGGTTTTGGCGGGAAACTCAAAAATCCGTTATCGGCCCAAATTTAATAAAAATACAAATATCTCGGTTAATATTCAAGATAGGGAATAAATGTATAGAACAATATTTATAGTAAATGAAATTTGCAATGAGATTGATTTTATACAATTTTCCAATCCGACGCATAATAACGGAGATATTTTGAATTTTTCGAAAATCCTCCCTCTAAACCCCCCCCCTCCCACTGGACCGATTTCAGCTATTAACGAACTTGATCTTCCTTTTACATAAAACGATTAAATTCCGAGTTTGGTAACGATCAAACAAAAATTGCGACCGCTAGAGCGTTAACAGATGCTAAAACTTCATATTCTTGCATATATTTGTAACCAGTTTAATGTATTACATGTTGCCATACAGGTAATGATTTAATTCCGCCCTTCCTGAACTTCTCAGAGTTTTGCGCAATGAACTCCTCTATAAGGGGTTTGCAGCCCTTGAGCGAATTAAAGTATTTCCCGTTAAGGGAGTTTTGAAAGACCCGCAATCAGCGAAAATCTGTTAGGGCGAGATCTGGTGAATAGGATGGGTGGGGGATCACATCCCAGCCAAACTCCAATAATTTCTGCAGAGTCTGGAAAGACACGTGAGGATGGGCGTAATCATCATGGAAAACTATGTCTTGGCTTTTCTCTTTCATTTTGAGTAAGCATACTACTTAAAGATATTGATCTTGGTTGGAACTGTTCCATAAAAGCACTTTAACTAATCCTTTTATAGTACATATACACATTATTGACCATGATATATAAAAAAAACATGATTTTATGACAAATGAGAGGTTTACATTGAAATATTGACAAACGCTACGAATATACACACATTTTCCATTTTATAACCTAACATATTGCTAATATAAGACTGAAAACTTCCTGATAAAAAAAGTCCGTCACGCAGGGGCTGCGTAAACTAAGCAGATTTCCCACGAGAAGTTTTACAATAGAGAAATCTGCCTAATACCAACTGTAGTAGTAAGAAACTTCTAAACCTAAAACATTATTTAGGGCGTAATAACCCAGTAGTTTCTAGCCCCAAAAAACAGTTAACCTAACCTCTAAACCTATTCACGAGGGACGAATAGTTATAGAAACGGCCACCAGAGCTCTCGGCGGAATGTCCGAACATAGCCTACTGGTGACCACACGCAGAATACAAATGCAAATATCTCGGTTAATATTCGAGATAGAGAATAAATGTATAGAACAATATTTATAGTCAATTTAATTTGCAATAAGATTGGTTCTATACAATTTTTCGATCCGACGCATAACAACGGAGATAATTTGAATTTTTGAAAATCCCCCTCTAAACCCCCCCTCCCACTGGTCCGATTTCAGCCGTTAACGAACTTGATCTTCCTTTTTACATGAAACGATTAAATTCCGATTTTGGTGACGATTAAACAAAAATTACGACCGCTAGAGTGTTATATATATATATATATATATATATATATATATATATATATATATATATATATATATATATATATATATAGTTTTGAACGGACCTCATTTTCGTCATCTCCTGGGTAGGATCAAAGGGCATTTGAAGAAATTTTGGAAAATCGCGTCATGAGTACGACCTCTATAGCTGATTTCCCTCAAGAGAAATCTGCTAATAGACGGAGTTATAATGAAAATGTGCGATATTCAGAATAAAACATTATTTATAATATATAAATAATAAGTATGTATTACACACTCGCACATTGAGGTTTGATGCCTGTTTCGAAAGATGGCTGCATAAGTGTAATGTCAATAGCATATTTCCTCAAATCTGTTAATGATATCCCTTGCCTTAGTTGTCGCTACATTAGCGGTCGTAAATTATGGAATTACCAGCAGCAAGAATGCTAGGAATTGCTAACTACAAAATGATGGCTTCAAACATCCATTTATCTCTACCGTCTGGAGCGATAAGTCTTAGGCGTTTCAGAGCCTTGTAAAAACCATCTCGGGAAGTTTAAGCGTTTAGAACACAAAAAAGCGGTAACCCTGCTGTTTTTGTGTAGTAGTAAAACGTGGATTTACAACCACTAATAGTGTAAACCCGCAGATGATTGGCCAGACCGAAATGACTACAGCAGTCAAATTACAACCAATACTGAGTCCAATTGACGAGAAACCGTACCTATATAAGGATTAAAGGAGTTATTTGTATTTTAGCAGATTTCCCTTAAGGGAAATCAGCTATTGAGGTCGTACTCATGACGCGATTTTCGAAAATTGTCTTCAAATGTCCATCGATCCTACCCAGGAGATGACGAAAATGAGGTCCGTTCAAAATTATATATATATATATATATATATATATATATATATCTATATATATATATTTGTCTGTTAACGCTCTAGCGGTCGCAATTTTTGTTTGATCGTTACGAAACTCGATATTTAACCGTTTTATGTAAAAAGACAGATCAAGTTCGTTAATGGCTGAAATCGGACCAGAGGGAGGGGGGGTTTAGAGGGGGGGATTTTCGAAAATTCAAAATATCTCCGTTATTATGCATCGGATCGAAAAATTGTACAGAACCAATCTTATTGCAAATTAAATTTACTATAAATATTGTTATATACATTTATTCTCTATCTTGAATATTAACCGAGATATTTGCATTTTTATGAAGTCTGTGGTGGGGTATACTTCGGATTATGTCGGCCATCTTCGTCATTTCTCGGCTCAGGCGGAAGCTTCTTCTAACCTGGCGTTTTTAACCTTACCTTACCTTCCTTACTTTGTGAGATTTATGCAAATACGTTCTGTTCATCGCCCCCCCCCCTCCTTTAGTTCTTGGACTACTAAAATTTGAGTATTAAAATATAAATTATTCTAACAATTCAGAAGCCGTTTCAGTTGGGTATTTATTTTAATTAACTGAAAGATTTCTCATTATCTAATCACGGTGGTATTGTGTTACCAGTATGTAGATTTCTCTATTGTAAAACTTCACATGGGAAATCTGCTTAGTTTACGCAGCCTCTGCGTGACGGACTTTTTTTCATTATACTGCGTCCAAAAACATGTGTTTTAGCAGATTTTCCCTTAAGGGAAATCAGCTATTGAGGTTGTACTTATGACGGAATTTTCGACATTTTTCTTCAAATGTCCATCGATCCTACCTAGTAGATGACGAAAATGAGGTTTGTCTGTTACCGCTCTAGCGGTCGCAATTTTTGTTTAATCCTTACCAAACTCCATATTTAAGCGTTTTATGTAAAAATAAAGATCAAGTTCGTTAACGGCTGAAATCGGACCAGTGGGAGGGGGGGGTTTAGAGGTGAGGATTTTCGAAAATTCGAAATATCTCCGTTACTATACGTCAAATCAAAAAACTATACAGAATCAATCTTATTACAAATTAAATTTACTATAAATATTGTTATATACATTTATTCTCTATCTTGAATATTAACCGAGATATTTGCATTTCTCAGTTTTCACCAAACCGCCACTTCTACTCATGTTACGTAAACAATACTCTGATACATAATAAATCACATTATTGGAAGTTTAAATACCAAAAATTGTATTCAAGAGACCTTTATTATACGAGATACATGCAAATATGCACTGGTGACTCCCCCCCCCCATCTTAAAGTTTTGGACTACTAAAATTTTATTGATTGAGATAACAATTATTCTGACTCATTATTAATTACAGTACTAGATATAGTAAATAGTTTTCAATAAAATTAATGTGTTATATTCTGATATATTTCAGTAATTGTTTTTCTTTCCGGTGTGAGGCGGGACCCGTTTGTTTACATTTCTAACCTAACGCTTCCTGTCGGCAGGCTATTGAAATTGGATGAAACATTTCTAATTTCCGTTTGTATTTATTCACGGTGTTGTGTTAGCAGTATGTATATTTATCTATTACTAAACTTCACGAGGGAAATCTGCTTAGTTTACGCAGCTCCTGCGTGACGGACTTTTCAATACTAGCTTTGCGTCCGTAAAATAGCTCTTTTCGGGACTAGTACTGAAAAATCTTTTCCGTGCGCTAACCTTACCTGTTACTAATAAACATGTGTTTGAAGGAGGTTATATTCATTCTAATATTTGCTTACTTATAATAAGTAGTGGGTACCGAAAAATTGAAGTGTCCCGGAAGCTGTTTGGGGGTCTCCCGAAAAAAAGTTCTTGAGGGTCTTCGGATTTATTAGTAAAACAGTCAACGTCTGCAGAGGAAGAAAGAGTTTGGACTGTTGACGACCTATTTAGAGATGAGCCTGAACTGGAAAATAATTCCATTAATCAAAAGTTAACTATATCCCAAAAGGCAATGCCAAACAAAGGTTTTAACATAAATAATAATCAAAATTGTACTATAAATATTAATGTAAATCTGAAATGTTTCTTCTATTATGGGTTAATAAACAGATGTATTTCCAAATAAAATAATGTTTTAATTTAATTTCTTATACTCGTATAAGTACTTTTCTTCTATTATAGGTTAATAAACAGATGTTTTATTTCAAATAAAATAATGTGTCACTTTAATTTCTTATATTGTATCTTTAAGTTATTAATGAAATATTAAAGGGTTTTAATGCACTCAAGTATGAGCAGTATAATGAAAAATATTGTTCATAACACGTACCAAAAGTGTCCTTTCGGTACTCGGTCCAATTTCCAAGCTCGGCTTCGCCTCGCTCGTAAAACTAGACCTCGCACCGAAAAGACCCACTTTTGGTACTAGTGATGAAAATAACTATTATAGTTTCCAATATTTTTTAAGTCTAACTTCTACTTATTCAATGCCCAAATAAAGCAACTGTATCAAAAAACGCCTCTTTTGGAAATATTAAGTCCTCTTTGAATAAGCTTCACATACAACGACAGAACTAGATAGAAATGTGGCGGATTTTTCCAGCAGGAAGTCGGAAATCTGCTCAGTTTACACAGTACCAGCTTATTCTTTTTTATCTCTCACTCGACTACTTAAAACTTCTTCAAACTCAAAAAAATGGCCACCACCGCGTCACTGACACACTAGTAATCACATCTCACCTCGTATTCCCTGTTTCTCCCGTAGTAATTAGTTTATTAAACAGTGTATGAAATATATTAGCAGATTTCCCTTAAGGGAAATCAGCTATTGAGGTTGTACTCATGACGGAATTTTCGAATTTTTTCTTCAAATGTCCATCGATCCTACCTAGTAGATGACGAAAATGAGGTCCGTTCAAAACTGTATATATATATTTGTCTGTTACCGCTCTAGCGGTCGCAATTTTTGTTTGATCGTTACCAAACTCGATATTTAGTCGTTTTATGTAAAAAGAAAGATCAAGTTCGTTAACGGCTGAAATCGGACCACGGGGAGGGGGGGGGTTTAGAGGGGAGGATTTTCGAAAATTCGAAATATCTCCGTTACTATTCGTCGGATCGAAAAATTGTTCAGAATCAATCTTATTGCAAATTAAATTTACTATAAATATTGTTCTATACATTTATTCTGTATCTTGAATAGTAACCGAGATATTTGCATATGTTCGGACTTTCCGCCGAGAGCTCTGGTGGCCGTTTCCATAACTATCCATCCCTCGTGAATAGGTTTAGAGGTTAGGTTAACTGTGTTTTGGGGCTAGAAACTACTGGGTTATTACGCCCTAAATAATGTTTAGAGGTTTCTTACTACTACAGTTGTTATTAGGCAGATTTCTCTATTGTAAAACTTCACGTGGGAAATCTGTTTAGTTTACGCAGCCCCTGCGTGACGGACTTTTCAATTACTTATAGTGAGAATAATACAAACATAAGCGGGGAATAACTAAGGCTGTTGTATATAAAAATGTGTTAAACAACAATCGTACAAAATTAAAATTTGACCAAAATTGATTATATGAACTTTTTCATTGATCAGTAACATATAAGTATATATACCCCTAACCACCCCGTATATATATATGATTGAGTATGAAATAAAGATACTTCTATTTTAAAGTAAAATGTATGAAATTTGTGAGTGTAGTGTAATTTGGGAGCAGTGGTAGAAACATCCTCCGATTCCATTTCGTAAAATAATTATAGTTGAATTATTTCTTAAAATGCCATTAAATATGAGAGTGCATTAGTAAGAATGCACAAAGAATGTGTGATGCTTTAATCATTCGAATATGCAGAGATAATTGTCTGCAGCTATTTCCTTCATTTCGCCAAAGCAAATTAATTAAAAAATTTCTTTAGCATTGAGAATTAAGTTATAAATTATCAACATCCCATGCTGATTTTGTAATTTGAAATCAGCTTTTGAGGTCATCTTCTTGACGCGAAGTTTGAAAAGGTTCTTCAAATATTCACCGATCCTACCCAGGAGATGTCGAAAATGAGGTCCGTTCAAAATTATATATATACTTGTCTGTTACCGCTCTGGCGGTTGCAATTTTTATTTGCTCGAAACCAAACACGATTAATAAGCGTGCAATACAAAAATAAAGTTCGAGTTCGTAAATGGCTGAAATCGTACAAGGTTTAAAAGGAGGGAGGGGTTTAGAGGGGGAGATTTTCGAAAATTCGAAATATTTCTGTTATTATACTATGAATTATTATATTATGAAGCAGTTTATTTGAAGCTCAAATACCAAATAATATTCTCATTGAACTTTTACGTTTTAAAATAAATTCAAATAAGTGATGCACGTGAGAAATCTGCTTAGTTAACGCATCCCCTGAGTGACGGTCATTGTTCTGCTGATTCACTGCATGCACTAATTTATAGAAGTATACTTAGAAATTCTGGATTTACATATTATTCTTCTATTTAATTTTTTTTTGAACTCAGATTATTGGATCATTAAGCTACGTATAAAACTATTTATTATTATTATAAGATTATTTGTAACAGGTGTTTATATAATTGTGGAATAAATTTCGCAATATCTAATAGAACTGTTTTCAAACGTAACCCTAATTAATCCAGCAGGGAATTATCAATATTTCGTTTAGGTCATTTGAATTTAGTCTGTAATGGTATTTTATTTCCATAGATAAATCCTGTTACTTTTTTTAATTTTTCCAGGCGAAAGACTCAGTGAATTCTCACCAGTTACCGCAACCTTATCAAAAGTCCCAGCTGATAATTTTCTCCTTTCCTAAATTAAATATATTGTTTTAGCAGATTTCCCTTAAGGGAAATCAGCTATTGAGGTCGTACTCATGACGCGAGTTTTGAAAATTTCCTCAAATGTCCATCGATCCTACCCAGGAGATGACGAAAATGAGGTCCGTTCAAAATTATATATATATATATATATATATATATATATATATATATATATATATATATATATATATATATATATTTGTCTGTTAACGCTCTAGCGGTCGCAATTTTTGTTTGATCGTTACCAAACTTCATATTTAAGCGTTTTACGTAAAAAGAAAGATCAAGTTCGTTAATGGCTGAAATCGGACCAGTGGGAGGGGGGGTTTAGAAAGGGGATTTTTGAAAATTCAAAATATCTCCGTTATTATGCGTCGGATCGAAAAATTGTATAGAATCAATCTTATTGTAAATTAAATGTACTATAAATATTGTTCTATATATTTATTCTGTATCTTGAATATTAACCGAAATATTTGCATTTGTATTGTGTGTGTGGTCGACGGAACCCCGCCATGTTCCGGACTCTCCGCCGAGAGCTCTGGTGGCCGTTTCCAGAACTATTCGTCCCTCGTGAATAGGTTTAGAGATCCCTTCCTACTACAGCTGTTCTTAGGCGGATTTCTCCATTATAAAGCTTCACGTGGGAAATCTGCTTAGTTTACGCAGCTCCTGCGTGACGGACTTTTAGATATATGATTCTAATTGATATAAATTACAATAATTTTAACTCCTTCTAATTGTACAAAACTATTACAAAATATTGAGACCACGTTGTGAAACAGTGAATCAAAGAAAAATTCCTAGGGGTGTTATTGGATCAGAGGTAGATTCATAGATAATTGCATAGGAGTATAAAAGGAAGCATGCGTTGCATCACACACTGCAGCTGAGTATATCTGTCTACTCTATTATTAGCTGACACAATCGAAGTGTAAAGGCCGGCACTGAGAATGCATCTATCTTGGTTATTTCAATAAAACGCCCTCGATCAAGGTACACATTGAAGATAAGCAGGCCAGTGAGTTTGAGTAAAGTTCAGGGCTTTAAAATGCATTATATATAATTATTAATTCGCTGACAATTTATTCGGCAAAGATATGGAGTATTTAGCCTTTTAGCAGATTTCCCCTAAGGGAAATCAGCTATTGAGGTTGTACTCATAACGGCATTTTCGAGATTTTTTTCAAATGTCCATCGATCCTACCTAGTAGATGACGAAAATGAGGTCCGTTCAAAACTGTATATATATATATATATATATATATATATATATATATATATATATATATATATTTGTCTGTTACCGCTCTAGCGGTCGCAATTTTTGTTTGATCGTTACCAAACTCGATATTTAGTCGTTTTATGTAAAAAGAAAGATCAAGTTCGTTATCGGCTGAAATCGGACCAGTGGGAGAGGAGGTTTAGAGGGGAGGATTTTCGAAAATTCGAAATATCTCCGTTACTATACGTCGGATCGAAAACTTTTACAGAATCAATCTTATTGCAAATTAAATTTACTATAAATATTGTTATATACATTTATTCCCTATCTTGAATATTAACCGAGATATTTGCATTTTTATGAAATTTGGGCCGTTAACGGATTTTTGAATTTCCCGCGAAAAGCTAGTTCGGCCCTTTGCCGTAACCGGCTCTCCTATGGAGATTTCTCTATTGTATAACTTCACGTGGGAAATCTGCTTAGTTTACGCAGCCCCTGCGTGACGGACTTTTTTTCTTTAGAAAAAGGAGCTATGGAGACTGCTGACATAATGTCCTTCAAATATTTGTGAATCATAGTAAATGAGTGTCATGACCAACATCAGTTTGAGTTATACAATTTTGATATCTTTCAGTGGAGGAGTGTTAAATTTAAAATTCAAAATATCATATTTTGAATCGGATCAAAAAATGTTATATTCGGTCGTGCGCTAAAATGCATTTAATAAAACATTGATTGGACATATTTTTTTTCTAGGAAAACACACTGTTTGTTCTGAGTATTTTCATGTTTTAACGATTTTGCGTATGAAAAAGTAGCTTTTGATGTAGCTCAAGTTGCGAAAATTCACAATAATTTCACCCAATCTTCGCCAATACCCAAAGTGCACAGTGTGGATTGCAAAAATTCATAAATTATTTTATGTGTCTGTATATACACTGCTCAAAAATGAATAGGGATATTGGTCATTTTTTCTTATCCTATTAATTTTGATTAAATCGGTCTTAATTAAATTATTTTTTATGGGGGGAAAAAGAAAATAATTTCTAATAAATATTAATGATATTTATAATTTTAAAAAAATACAAAAATGCTAGGCCCCATAATACTACAAAACAGCCAGCATCCCTATTCATTTTTGAGCAGTTTATGTTGTCAAAACGATTATAATTTCTATTGAGGGAACTTGAGTTCTTAGTTTATTTAATTAATTAAAGGTGGACGTTAATAAATAATAATAATTAATGTAATCAATTAAATAAAATAAATAGTTTGTTAAGTAATTAATTGGCACAGGTTAGCCATGCGAGTTAAAGCGTTGACTTTAATTTCACATGGTAAACCTAGAGTGGCGAATACGATTCTCGCCTGGGAAAAGGAATTTATTTTTGACGGAATTTACTAAATAAAATCCTTAGTCCCATCCTGGCTAGAAAAGGGTGGTAACCTGTAGATAACCCGTCTCAATTAGCCTTAGCTGCAAAAAGTGGACGTTAATTAATAATTTAAATTAATTAAATAACAGGTTACCACACTGGCTAGAAAAATGAGGTATCCTGCAGATAACCTGTTCCAATTAGCCTTAGTAACACAAAGTGAGCGTTAATAAATAACATCATATTATCGTAATTATTGCAGACATTCATTGAGAAGATAACCTATTACTTTTTAGTGACTTGTCAGCATCATATGGTTTTATTGCTTAAGAATACTTAAAAGTTTTATTTATTTATTTTTTTTTGGGAACTGTAAATGACTGTCAATTATGTCTCGCTTAGCTCCGGTTCACTGGCAAGTTGAAAGCGTGAACTGACTACATGGTTTCCAGATACAGCGGGTTCCGTCATTCTACTGGAGACGTACTTTTACAAGTCCTCCTTGGATAACGGGGTTTGTACGTCGAGCCGATCACTCACTACGTAAACACTGATCTGGATTCCCTCTAAGGATCAAGATCCCTGCTAATGATCTTAAAGGTTTATAATGCCAACTGAAAAAAAAGTCAGTCACGCAGGGGCTGCGTGAACTAAGCAGATTCCCCACGTGAAGTTATACAATAGAGAAATATCCATATGAGAGTAGAACAGTTACGGAAACGGCCGAACTAGCTTTTGGCGGGAAACTGATTCGTCCGTTAGTCGCCCACATTTAATAAAAAATGCAAATATCTCGGTTAATGTTCAAGATAGAGAATAAATGTAGAGAACTATATTTATAGTAAATTCAATTTGCAATAAGATTGGTTCTATACCATTTTTTGACCCGACGTATGGTAACGGAGATATGGCGTCAGCACAGCAGCACTTCACATCTGCTTACGGAAGGTCGTTTCGATCTGCGTTATTCAGCAACACTTACATCTGCTGAGCCATTAGCTCACAAATCTACTGCACACTCAACTCTTCAAAATAGTTGTTCGAAGAAACTCAGCATCAGCCAAAAGTGGCTATCAATATTCATCTTCGAAACCTTTTCTTGAAAATATTGTCGTGGGCCGATTGAGCAGTTAGAGAAGTCCTTCAATTTAACCTTCCAAGAAATCTTTTAAACATAAATGTTTTGGACTAATTACCGGAGCCTTTGACAAACGGGCTTGTTTTTACAAAAGGCTTTCTTCTTGAAACCTTATAATTTTCTGAGCCAGTAACCGTTTGAACAGTTATCAACACTACTTGTGTTTACAGGAGAAACTCTCGTCATGTTATCATGTCTTCATCAAAGCAATTAACATCAAATTTATCATATCGTTCCAAAAGAAACACCAATCAAATTTATCATATCGTTCCAAAAGAAACACCAATCAAGTTTATCATATCGTTCCACAAGAAACACTAATCAAATTTATCATATCGTTCCAAAAGAAACACCAATCAAGTTTATCATATCGTTCCACAAGAAACACTAATCAAATTTATCATATCGTTCCAAAAGAAACACCAATCAAGTTTATCATATCGTTCCAAAAGAAACACTAATCAAATTTATCATATCGTTCCAAAAGAAACACCAATCAAATTTATCATATCGTTCCAAAAGAAACACCAATCAAATTTATCATATCGTTCCAAAAGAAACACCAATCAGGTTTATTATATCGTTCCAGAAGAAAAGCTCATCAGGTTTATTATATCGTTCCAGAAGAAAAGCTCATCAGGTTTATTATATCGTTCCAGAAGAAAAGCTCATCAGGTTTATTATATCGTTCAGGAAGAAACATGCATCAAGTATAGCATATCGTTCCACAAGAAAAACTAATCAAGATTATTATATTGTTCTGGAAGAAACATGCATCAAGTATAGCATATCGTTCCACAAGAAAAACTAATCAAGATTATTATATTGTTCTGGAAGAAACATGCATCAAGTATAGCATATCGTTCCATAAAATGAATTTTATTAGAGCGTTCCAGAGTTCCATAAGAAAAGCTCATGAAGTACGTCATAACGTTCAACAAGAAACACTAATCAAGTTTTTCGTATTGTTCTGGAAGAAACACACTTCAAGTTTAACGCATCGCACCAGAAAACCAAACGTCAAGACTATCATACTAGAAACGAACATCCAGTATGTCATATCGTGCCAAGAAGAAAAACATTTCAACTTTATCATATCTTTCCCAAAGAAAGTAACACCAATTATATCATATCGTTCCAGTAGAAAAGCTCATCAAATTTATCATATCGTTCAACAAGAAACACTAATCAAGTTTTTCGTATCGCTTCAGAAGAAACACTCATCAACTTTATCATATCGTTCAACAAGAAACACTAATCAATTTTATTAGACCGTTCCGGAAGAAACATAGATCATGTATATTATATCGTTCCAGAAGAAGATATACCGCTCAAGGAGTGCCTATTGGGACAGAAACCCTAGAAGAAACGCCATTTTTTTTAGAAAATAAAGTATTAGGCTACAATACACTAAACTACAAAAAGCAACAAACCACACTCCCGGTCACAAAATTTCTTTACTTTCACAACCGTATTCTTCAGCTAAGAAAGCTCCGAAACATGTCTGCAGGCAAAAATAGTTCATTTTAAGCATTTCCCTACTGAGGTTGCATTCATGACACGATTTCCAAAACATGTTTTCAGTGTCCATCGATGTAGACGATGACTAAAATAATGCCCGTTTAAAAGTATTCATATATTTTTCTTGCGTTTGATAGTTACCAAGCTCACTATTTGAACATTTTATGTAAAAATAATCATATTTGTTAATGGCTGATATCAGACCAGGGTTTGTAAGTCTACTAGAAACAGCCCATTACTTGTCACTCTTGGATGCTATAAATGAATTCCAAAAGTTAGCTGCAGTGCAAATTCATCCATGTGTAAGCGGGAAACAAACTTTATACTACATATTACATAATGTTTGGACTCGTTCCAAGTAGGAGTCAAGCAAACACATATATATCACATTTCAATTCCCCTTTGTACTTAGAGATTATATTCAATAAACCTGTCTTATACCACTAACTAACGGTTTCATGTTGAAGTACTAATGCTTCATGTCCGTATATTTCAGATCCACCAATAATAATAATCAGTTTTGTTTCTTTTCATATTCTCTTTTACGCAATACCCATGTACAGAGGGAGGTTATTTTGCACATGTACCATACAGTGTGTATATAGCATTCATGTTCTACTAGATTTTCTGTATACATTGTAATCATTATCAATGTGTTTAAACGAATGGGATAAAATTACAATAATAAAAATGGATTAAAATTTCACTTATTTAAAACAATGTTATTGGTAAAAAAAATAAGATATTAATCAGTATAACCAAATAATGACCAAAAGAGTCGTTTGAACAAAAATGGGATGTATTTGAAAAACAAACTGCAATAATAATTACGTTATTCAAATAAAATAAAACCTGGAGCTCCTATCATAGAAATTATAATTGATTCAAAACATGTTTACAGATATAAAAAAGTCCGTCACGCAGGGGCTGCGTAAACTAAGCAGATTTCCCACGTGAAGTTTTACAATAGAGAAATCTGCCTAATAACAACTGTAGTAGAAAGAAACCTCTAAACCTAAAACATTATTTAGGGCGTAATAACCCAGAAGTTTCTAGCCCCAAAAAACAGTTAACCTAACCTCTAAACCTACTCACGAGGGACGAATAGTTATGGAAATGGCCACCAGAGCTCTCGGCGGAAAGTCCGAACATGCAGATTACAAATGCAAATATCTCGGTTAATATTCAAGATAGAGAATAAATGCATATAACAATATTTATAGTAAATTTAATTTCCAATCAGATTGGTTCTATACAATTTTTCGATCCGATGCATCATAACGGAGATATTTCGAATTTTTGAAAATCCCCCCCTCTAAACCCCCCCTCCCACTGGTCCGATTTCAGCCGTTAACGAACTCGATCTTCCTTTTTACATAAAACAATTAAATACCGAGTTTGGTGACGATTAAACAAAAATTGCGACCGCTAGAGTGTTAACAGACAAATATATATATATATATATATATATATATATATATATATATATATATATATATATATATATATATATATATATATATATATATATATATATATATATATATATATATATATATATATATATAGTTTTGAACGGACCTCATTTTCGTCATTTCTTGGGTAGGATCGATGGACATTTGAAGAAATTTTTCGAAAATTCCGTCATGAGTACGACCTCGTTAGCTGATTTCCCTTAAGGGAAATCTGCTAAAACATTATCTTTATTTTCAACAAACTTTCCCCTTCAACTAAAGCGAAGATTTGAAAGAAGTTTTGCGAAATTTTGTCATGTAAGGAACTCCAGAAGTTCCCTTTTCTAAAGAAAATCCATTGAATATTTTATATATGTATATATTACTCATACACAGAGGGCGTTTATTTACATGTACCATAGAATTATTATATAAAATTATGTCAATAATGCATAAATTTTCTTCAATACAGAAAATGTTGTAATTTTTTTTTAAAAAAAAAGGTAACACATACAAATGATATAAATGTGAAATAAAATGAAAAAAAAAAGTGATACATCACAATAAATATTAATTGGACTTCATTAACAAAGCTATCATTGATTGTATTACATTGTTATTACATGTAGAAAAAAAAAGATGGTTTTTTTTAGAAAATTAACGATATAAATATGGGTATTATTTTAAAAAATAAAAAAAATACTCTTCTCTATTTGTCTTGGTTTTTGAGAAGTTTTTGTTGCATTGTATTTTGTAATCTAGTGGTTAGCGTGCAAGTGTATATATATATATATATATATATATATATATATATATATATAAAATTGTAACCTCTGTCTGTACATTGATTTTTTTCGCAAAATTTCACGATAACTTTTCGTTTCACATGTCATAGACACCATAACTGCATTTTGTTTCTTTGGTGTCTGTTTGTTTGTTTGTTTGTTTATTTGTTTGTTTGTTTGTTACCTTTTCACGCATAAACGGCTGAACCGAATTTTATGAAACTTGGTATGTATATTACTACTAGCCCAACTTAGACTTTAGGCTATATTAATATTCTCTAAGACAAATAGGAGTGGGGGTTATAAGGAAGGGCTGAAATTAAAAATAGCGATATTTCGTTTCATATTGCTTTTTCAGCAAATATGCCCATAACAAAAGTTGTTTATTTTGTAATTTAGAGTAACTTTTGTTATATGCACATTTCCCGTATACGGAAGTATAAATGAGTTATACGCTAAAATCTACAGCGGGAGTCAACAATTTATTAGGTACAAAAGATTCAACCGAACAAAACCAAACTCGGATGCAAATTAGTACTAAAGCCTTCCTTATAATAAGCCATACTAACATTTCTAGGGACGGGCAGGAGTGGGGGTTATATGGGAGGCCTGAAATTAAAACTAGCGATATTTCGTTTCCTATTTCTTATTCAGCAAATATGCCCATAACAAAGTTGTTTATTTTGTTATTTATAGTAACATTTGTTATATACACTTTTGCCGTATACGGAAGTATAAATGAGTTATACGCTAAAAACTATAGCGGGAGTCCACAATTTTATTTGGCACAAAAGACTCAACCGAACTAAACCAAACTCGGTATGTGAATTAACACTAACGCCTTCCTTATAATAAGCCATACTAACATTTCTAGGAACGGGCAGGAGTGGGGGTTATAAGGAAGGCCACAAATTAATAATAGTGGTATATCGTTTCCTATTGCTTTTTCGGCAAATATGCACATAACAAAAGTTGTTTATTTTGTTATTTAGAGAAACTTTTTTTATATACACTATTGTCGTATACCGAAGT
Source organism: Riptortus pedestris (assembly GCA_019009955.1). Taxonomy (NCBI): domain Eukaryota; kingdom Metazoa; phylum Arthropoda; class Insecta; order Hemiptera; family Alydidae; genus Riptortus; species Riptortus pedestris. The sequence continues at coordinate 26,569,697 of CM032232.1, forward strand.
ATAAAGGCGTTATACGCTAAAAATTATAGCGGGAGTCAACAATTTGGAGGACAGTAAAGACTTACATAAAAAATTAATTTTATTATTAACAAATGCCATAACGGGTATTAACCCTAAACAGTGGGACGGGTAAATGTCACAATATTGTGCAAAGTAAAGCCTTGCCAAAAAAATACCATCACCATTCAGCCTCAAATCAATTCCCGGGCGAAGCCGGGTATCTGAGCTAGTATATATATATATATATATATATATATATATATATATATATATATATATATATATATATATATATATATATATATATATATATCAGCTATTGAGGTCGTACTCATGACGCGATTTTCGAAAAATTTCTTCAAATGTCCATCGATCCTACCCAGGAGATGACGAAAATGAGGTTCATTCAAAACTATATATATATATATATATATATATATATATATATATATATATATATATATATATATGTATATATATATATATATATATATATATATATATATATATATATATATATATATTTGTCTGTTACCACTCTAGCGATCGCAATTTTTGTTTAATCGTCGCCAAACTGGGTATTTAAGCGTTTTATGTAAAATGGAAAATCAAGTTCGTTAACGGCTGAAATCGGACCAGTGAGAGGGGGGTTTAGAGGGGGGATTTTCAAAAATTCAAAATGTCTCCGTTATTATGCATCGGATCGAAAAATTGTATAGAACCAATCTTATTGCTAATTAAATGTACTATACATTTTGTTATATACATTTATTCTCTATCTTGAATATTAACCGAGATATTTGCACTTTTATGAAGGCTGTGGTCGGGTATTTTTCGAATTAGTTCGGAAGTTTTCGTAACTTCTCGGCTCAGGTGGAAGCTTCTTCTAACCTTACCTGTCGTTACTAACCTTAACTTAACTTTGTGTGATCTATGCAAATGTGGTCTGTTCATCCGCCGCCCCCCCCCCTCTTCTTTAGTTCTTGTACTACTGAAATTTGAGTAATTAAAATATAAATTATTTTTACTATTCAGAAGCCGTTTCAGTTGGGAATTTATTAAAATTAACTGAAAGATTTCTTATTACCGTTTGTATTTACTCATGGCGGGCTTGAATTCCATTATGCAGATTTCTCTATTGTAAAACTTCAGATGGGAAATCTGCTTAGTTTACGCAGCCCCTGCGTGACGGACTTTTTTTAATAAGACATAGTAAATTATACAATTAGTTATATGTATATTTTTGATTAGAAATAATAGCATAAATATGGAGGAGATTCAAGCGGTACTGTTTAAAAAATAGGATTAATCAAGTTTAAATCATTTGTAGGTTATTAGTCGATCCAAAACAGATTGATGAATGCCATTAAAACCACTAAAGAGAAACGTATCCAAAAACTGCTCGTAACATATAAATAAAAATATATAAATGAGAAATCCAGTAGTAATTAACAAGATATTAGCCGGGATGTGTGTTTACCAACTCTAGCTACTGAATTAATCAAATTGACAGGAGTCAGAGATAAGAGGCTAGCATGTCAACAATCGCTGATAACAGAACCTGAATGAGAGAGAGAGAGAACCTGATTTGTTTTAATTATCACTGCTCACAAGATAGGGTCCGTCTCGGTTCCAAAGATATATGTCATGGAGCTCTCCAACTGGTTTTAGAATTAATACGAGAGTCTTAATTATTGGTAAATCGATACATATGAGTCATTTTAAAAGATTTTCCTTAAGTTCAACTGCTATTGTGGTTGTACTCATGACACAATTTTATAAATAGAAGAAGTCCGTCACGCAGGGGCTGCGTAAACTAAGCAGATTTCCCATGTGAAGTTTTAAAATAGAGAAATCTGCATACTGGTAACACAACACCACCGTGGTTAAATACAAACGGTAATGAGAAATCTTTCAGTTAATTAAAATAAATTCCCAACTGAAACGGCTTCTGAGTTGTAAGAATAATTTATATGTTAATAACTCAAATTTTAGAAGTCCAAGAACTAAAGAAGGGAGGGGGTGGGCGGATGAACAGAACGTATTTGCATAAATCTCACAAAGTAATGAAGGTAAGGTAAGGATAGAATCGACAGGTAAGGTTAGAAGAAGCTTCCGCCAGAGCCGAGTACTTACGGAAACGGCCGACGTAATCCGAACTATACCACACCACAGACTTCATAAAAATGCAAATATCTCCGTTAATATTCAAGATACAAAATAAATGTATATAGCAACATTTATAGTAAATTTAATTTGCAATAAGATTAATTTTATACAATTTTTCGATCCGATGCATAATAACGGGGATATTTCGAATTTTCGAAAATCCCCCCTCTAACCCCCCCCCTCTGGTCCGTTTTCACCCATTAACGAACGTGGTCTGTCTTTTTACATAAAACGTTTAAACATGGAGTTTTGTAACGACAATTGCGACCGCTAGAGCGTTAACAGACAAATATATATATATATATATATATATATATATATATATATATATATATATATATATATATATATATTTTGAACGGACCTCATTTTCGTCATCTCGTGGTTAGGATCGATGGACATTTGAAGAAATTTTTCGAAAAAAAGTAACGGAACGAAAAGCTCGTCATGAGTCCTTAAGGGAAATCTGCTAAAATCTCAAATCTACATCAATCCTATGTCCTACTGCCAATAATGTTGTCAGTCCAAACTCGATGTATATGTATTACGTGTAAAAGATAAATTCGATAAAATTCGTCCAAGGCTTAAAATTGACCAGGGGAGTTTAGAGGGGGGGGGGAGAAAATCGAAAATTCAAACTATTTTAGTCATTACGAACGAGACGGATTGAATAATAAGTCCGCCAAGCATGGGATGGGTAAGCTAAGCACATTTTCCTCCTGAAATTTAAAAATAGATAAATCTATATACTGGTAATACAACATCACCATCAATGTTAAGTAAATAAATACAAACGGTAATAAGAAATCTTTCTGTCAATTTTAATAATTTCTCAATGGGAAGCGTCTGAAATGTAAACAAACAGGTCTGCCAACCCCTCACCTTGAAGAAAAACAATTACTGAAGTATATCAGAATATAACATATTAATTTCATTGAAAACTATTTACTATATCTAGTACTGTAATTTATAATGAATCAGAATATTTTTATATCAATCAATCAAATTTTAGTAGTCCAAGAATTTAAGACGGGGGTCACCACAACATATTTGCATGTGTCTCGTATAATGAAGATCTCCCGTTGTACAATATTTGGTATATAAGCTTCGGATAAAGTGAGTTGATAAAGTTATATAGTACATAACAGAGTATTGTTTATTTCACATGAGTAGAAATGGGGATTTGCTGAAGGATGAAAACTGAAAAGATATCTTTGTTAATATCCAAGATAGAGAATAAATGTATATAACAATATTTAAAGTACGTTTAATTTGCAATAAGATTGCTTTTATGCACGTTTTCGAACCTACGTATGTATAGTAACGGAGATATTTTGATTCTCAAAATTCTCCCCATTAAACCCTCCTCCCCCTCTTTCGATTTCAGCCGTTAACGAACTCGGTCTTTCTTTTTAAATAAAACGACTGAATATAGAGTTTGGAAAAGATTAAACAATAATTGCGACCGCTAGAATGGTAACAGACAAATATATATACAATTTTGGTTCTCCTATGTAGGATCGATGGACATTTCAAAATTGTGTCATAAGGACGACCTCAATAGCTGATTTCCCTTAAGAAAAACTGCTAATAGAACCAGTCTTGTTATACTGTTGTTTTCAACATTTTTTCGTAACTCAATTATTAAGTGAGTTATTCGTACATAGTTGTTGAAAATCTTCAGTTCCCACTTGTACTCGTCGGATTTTTACTTAGATATAGAGAATATATGGTGAACTAAGATGACTAGTGTGTCATACCATTAAGTGGGAAATCTGCTTAGTTTACGGCTTCTAATGTGTGATTAGAATAATATATTTCTTATATATGCTTATAATAATTATTAATCATGGATTTTTCAAATCAATGAATTTGATTGGTATGACGTAACTAGTCAAGCTAGGTTTAATATTTAGGATTACTGTTTTATTTCCAATCTAATTATCTTTTATCAGATTTCCCTTAAGGGAAATCAGCTATTGAGGTTGTACTCATGACGCGATTTTCGAAATTTTTCTTCAAATGTCCATCGATCCTACCCAGGAGATGACGAAAATGAGGTCGGTTCAAAACTGTATATATATATTTGTCTGTTACCGCTCTAGCGGTCGCAATTTTTGTTTAATCGTTACCAAACTCGATATTTAGTCGTTTTATGTAAAAAGAAAGATCAAGTTCGTTAACCGTTGAAATCGGGCCAGGGGGAGGAGGGTTTACAGGGGAGGATTTTTGAAATTTCGAAATATCTCCGTTACCATAGGTCGGATCGAAAAATTGTATATAACCAATCTTATTGCAAATTAAATTTACTACAAATATTGTTTATACGTTTATTCTCTATTTTGAATATTAACCGAGATATTTGCATTTTTCAGTTTTCGGCAAACCGCCACTTCTACTCATGTTACGTAAACAATACTCTGCTACATAATAAATCACATTATTGGAAGTTTAAATACCAAAAATTGTATTCAAGAGACCTTTATTATACGAGATACATGCAAATATGCCCTGCTGACTCCCCCCCCCCCCATCTTAAAGTTTTGGACTACTAAAATTTAATTGATTAAGATAACAATTATTCAGACTCATTATTAATTACAGTACTAGATATAGTAAATAGTTCTCAATAAAATTAATATGTATTATTCTGATATATTTCAGTATTCAGTTTTTCTTTCCGGTGTGAGGCGGGCAGACCCGTTTGTTTACATTTCTAACCCAACGCTTCCTGTCGGCAGGTTATTGAAATTGGATGAAACATTTCTTATTTCCGTATGTATATATTCACGATGTTGTGTTAGTAGTATGTATATTTATCTATTACTAAACATCACGTGGGAAATCTGCTTAGTTTACGCAGCCCCTGCGTGACGGACTTTTTTTTTCTATATTTGGGATTCTAAGATGTTTTACGAAATATTTTATGAGTTTTAGTATAGCTCATGAAAATTTTATGATTTGAAGATAATGATTTCTAAATTTCTTTTATTAACATAATTACGTTATTGATATATTTGATGAACACATAATTGATTCTCATTAATTTATTCTAGAACATAGTTCAAAATAAAAAAGTCCGTCACGCAGGGGCTGCGTAAACTAAGCAGATTTACCACGTGAAGTTTTACAATAGAGAAATTTCACGAGAGCCGAGCCAGTCAAAGAAACGGCCAAACTAGCTTTTGGCGGGAAGTAACTCTCGTCCGTTAGGCTCCGAGATAAAATTAAAAACAATTCAATCGCAAAAAACAACAAGAACACAAAAGATGGACTTACCGTTAATGATAGCAGCGCTCTGAACACTTATTACACCAACATTTAATCCACAGAATATCCATTATTTGTTAGACTTAATACTGCTGTGAATATTAAGTAAACAAATATAGGGCAAGTCAAATGGTAAGACCTTCCTGATAGCAAACAGTCTGAGTAGTAAACAATCAGGTTAGCCAGCTTTTACCGGAAATAAAAGCAATTACGGAAATATATCTGAATATAAGTTATGAATTTTATTCATATAACTATTTATTATATCTAGTACTGTAATTAATAATAGACCAGAATAATTTTAATCACAACCATTCCAAATTTAGGAATCAGGGAAGAAAATAGAAAGGGGGGGCAAAATACGATTCAGACGGTTATGAGATTTTCAGGTTAGCCAGCGAAGGTTTACAATAGATAAATATACATACAGGTAACATAGGTATTAGTGAATAATTACAAACGGCAATGAGAAATCTTTCAGTGAATTTACAATATAAGTTAATAGTCCCTACAACGTAATACGGCTGGATTGTAAACAAACAGATTAGCCAACCTTGTGGTGCAGTATCGATAGATAGACCGGACAAACAAACAATTAAAGAAATATATCTGAATATAAAATATTAATTTTATTGGAAACTATTTATTATAGTTAGTGGAGTAATTTGAAATGAATCAAAATAATTTCTATCTCAATCACTCAGATTTTTGTAGTCCAAGAAAAAAAAGGGGGGGGAGGGGTCAACATAACGTATTTGTTTGTACCTCGTAAAATAAAGCTTTGTTGAAAACAATATTTCGTATTTAACCTAATAATGAGGTGGTTCATTAGATATCAGCTTATTATTAATATGTCCCTAGAAGGAGTAGGGGTTTACTGAAAGCGGAACTCATTACAAAAAATACAAATATCTCGGTTAATACTCATTATACGGAAAATATGTACAGAACAATATTTATAGTAAGTGTAATTTGCAATAAGATTGATTTTATACAATTTTTCGATCCGACGTATAGTAACGGAGATATTTCGAATTTTCGAAAATCCTCCCCTCTAACCCCCCCCCTCCCACTTGTCTGATTTCAGCCGTTAACGAACTTGATCTTTCTTTTTACATAAAACGACTAAATTTCGAGTTTCGTAACGATCAAACAAAAATTGCGACCGCTAGAGCGGTAACAGACAAATATACAAACATCGAAAATTGACTAATGAACTAGAGACTGATAAAAAATTATGATTTTACTATATTCAGTTATCAGCAAACAAGGTACATTGAGATCAATATAGATAAACTGGAAAAGACGATTGCAATCAAAGGGTAATTATTTCAATTAATCAGACTCAATAAAAAGCCCGTCACGCAAGTGTTGCGTAAACTAAGCAGATTTCCCACGTATTGGAATAAGACACTTGTCATCTCATCTGACAACATATTCGGACTGAAAATTAGAAAGTATTAATTGCTCGCTTAATATTTGAGCTACAAGAAATTGCATAGGGCAACAATTGTAGTGCATAAATATTTTAACAAGATTGGTTCTATAACATTTTTCGATTCGACTCATTATAACGCAGTTATATTGAATTTACGACCCACTATATTCCTGGATTTGTACCAAAAACAAATATGGTCTTTAGTTCTGACTGGAACTGTAAAATATTGAGGCGAGGGTAGATCTAATGAACGTTTCCAAAGTAAGAACGTAAAACCATAATCGATTACATCATCGAAAAAGGAATTTGCAAGTATCTCGCATAATGAAGGTCTCATGAAAACAATATTTCGTAATAAAGATTAGGTTGAAGAGGTTTATGTTATATTAATAGACCATTACATCTATATATATATATATATATATATATATATATATATATATATATATATATATATATATATATATATATATATAAAATTGTAACCTCTGTCTGTACATTGATTTTTTTCGCGAAATTTCACGATAACTTTTCCTTTCACATGTCATAGACACCATAACTGCATTTTGTTTCTTTCGTGTATGTTTGTTTGTTTGTTACCTTTTCACGTATAAACGGCTGAACCGAATTTTATGAAACTTGGTATGTATATTACTACCAACCCAACTTAGACTTTAGGCTATGCTAATATTCTCTGAGACGAACAGGAGTGGGGGTTATAAGGGAGGCCTGAAATTAAAAATAGTGATATTTCGTTTCCTATTGCATTATCGGCAATTATGCACATAACAAAAGTTGTTTATTTTGTTATTTAGAGTAACTTTTGTTGTATGCACTTTTGCCGTATACGGAAGCATAAATGAGTTATATGCTATAAACTATAACACAATTTTATTTCACACTAAAGACTCAACCGAATTAAACCAAACTCGGTATGTGAATTAGTACTAACGCCTTCATTATAATAAGCTATACTAACATTTCTAGGGACGGGCAGGAGTGGGGGTTGTAAGGGAGGCCTGAAATTAAAAATAGCGGTATTTTGTTTTCTATTGGTTTTTCTGCAAATATTCACATGACAAAAGTTGTTTAGTTTGTTATTTAAAGTAACTTTTGTTATATTCACTTTTGTTGTATAAAAGATTATAAACGAAATATACACTAAAAGCTAAAGCGGGAGTCAACTTTTTATTGGACACCAACGGTTGAACCGATTCGAACAACTCAGAATATATAAATTAGCATTAATTCTTACATGGTAATAACCTAAATTAAAATGTTTATGTTATAACGGGAGTGGGGGTTATAAGGGAGGCCTGAAATAAAAATTCGCGATATTTCATTTTCTATTCCAAACCAACTACGGGTACTAACCCTAAACACTGAAACGGTGAAATGTCAAAATATTGTGCAAAGTAAAGTCTTGCCGAAAAAATACCATCACCATTCAGCCTCAAATGAATTCCCGGGCGAAGCCGGGTATCTGAGCTAGTTTACAATAAGATTGGTTCTATACACTTATCCGATCAGACATATAATAAGGGTGATATTTCGAAGTTCCTCTGAACTCCCTCTAAACTCCCTTCTAACCGGAAACAGAATATATTTGTATAATTTGGACCGGATCTCATTTCCGTCATCTTCTAAGTAGGTTCGGTGGACATTTGAGAAAATATTTCAAAAATCGCCTCTTCTGTACAACCTTAACAGCTGGTTTCCCACCACACTCGAAATTTAACCGTTTAACAGTTCCCTTAAGGGAAATCTGCTAAAACCAGTAGTAATATTCATAGCAAGGCCAACAAAATGTAGAAAACCATAATTCTGTAATCTACACTTTGTTGGCAAAGCCATGAATGTTTCTCTTACTGGTTTCTGATTTGTCAACACTGATGATGGAGCCTTTTCTCTGAAAGTGCATTCTGCATACTAAAGTACTTGCAGAGGACGAGACTTTTTATTGATTAATTAATGGTCCCCTTCCGTCTAGAATTTCAAGTAAATAAACCACTTTAAAAATAGTAACGATTGCTCCCGAATACTGAAAACTCTACCTTGAGAATATCACGCTGTGCAAACGGGTTTTATGCGCTGTCAGCTGTTGTTATCTAAGAATGCAGCTGTTATGCACTTGCAATAATGCCTTGTAAACTATTTTCCCTCAGAATTTCTCGCAAATCCGACTTTGCCAACGCCTTATCTTATCAAAGGCGCTACTGCAGATGTAGATAGCAAACAGGTTGTTGGCGCTCAACAATCTCTATTCGCTATTTTAATAAGCTCCTTACTATTCGGCCGTCTCTATTCTCATTCAATTAACAGATCCAGAGTCAGCTGTTGCAATTGTGTTCATAATTCTACTTTCAAGGAAAACGGAGGGCTTAGAGGAAAAACAACGTAGTAAATATCAAATATAGCCAGCTCCCAATTAACTATAATAGGAATAATTATCATTGTTATCTATTAAAGCCACTTAGAAATAATCCTTAACATACACTTTTTAATAACTTTATTTTTAAATCTACTTCTAAAAAAGTCCGTCAAGCAGGGGCTGCGTAAACTAAGAAGATTTCCCACTTGAAGATTTACAATAGAAAAATCTGCCTAATAATAACAGTAGTAGGAAGGTATCTCTAGACCTATTCACGAGGGACGAATAGTTACGGAAACGGCCGCAATAGCTCTCGGCGGATAGTCCCGAACATAGCCGACTCCTCCCGACCACACACACACAATACAAATGCAAATATCTCGGTTAATACTCAAGATACAGAATAAATGTATAGAACAATATTTATAGAAAATGTAATTTGCAATAGGATTGATTCTATACAATCTTTCGATCCGACGCATTATAACGGAGATATTTAGAATTTTCAAAAGTCCCCCCCCCTAAACAACCCCTCCCACTGGTCCGATTTCAGCCATTAACGAACTTCATCTTTCCTTTTGCATAAAACGCTTAAATATGAAGTTTGGTAACGATCAAATAAAAATTGCGACCGCTAGAGCGTTAACAGACAAATAAATATAAATAAAAATATATATATATATATATATATATATATATATATATATATATATATAATTTTGAACGGACCTCATTTTCGTCATCTTCTGGGTAGGATGGACATTTGAAGAAATTTTTCGAAAATCGCGTCATGAGTACAACCTCATAACTGATTTCCCTTAAGGTAAACCTGCTAAAATCCTGACTAGAATAGTACTAGAACAGTGTAGAAGATCGTCCCAATTAGCCTTATTATCACAAAGTTGTCGTTAATAAATAATAAATTAATAAGTAACTCATTAAATAAAATCATTAGTCCCAACATGGCTAAAAAAGTGCGGTAACCTGTAGAAGCCAGTCCCTGTAAGCCATAGTAGCAAAAACTCCATTAAGCAAGTGCTGCGTAAACTAAGCAGA
>CM032232.1:26585000-26615000 GCA_019009955.1 Riptortus pedestris
GAAAATAAAATATAAACCAAATATGTTAAAAAAAAAATAAAACATTAATGAGCATAGTTGGTAAGTGATTAATTGGAATTGAATGAGTGAAAATGGTAATCTAGTTGCAAACGACAGATTTAATTTGTGTGTCATATTTTGTCGTATATTTGAATTTATATATATATATATATATATATATATATATATATATATATATATATATATATTATTTAATATATATATTTTTGTCCAAAATACAGTCCTAAATATATGGATATACTGGAAACTGGTCGGAGACACATAACAGTTCATGTGTTGAAAAAAAAATTCTAGATGTCTGTATAAAAATATTGTCACTCTCTGAAAATAGAATAGCAAGAAAATGGTTCAATACACTAATAGCACTGGATTCCAGGAGTCATGACGTAAAATATAATTGGGTCTTACAAATAAAAGTCCGTCACGCAGGGGCTGCGTGAACTAAGAGGATTTCCCACGAGAAGTTTTACTCTCATCCGTCATCCGCCCCGATTTCATAAAAATGCAAATATCTCGGTTAATATTCAAGATAGGTGATAAATGTATAAACAATATTTATAATAAATTTAATTTGCAATAAGATTGATTCTGTACAATTTTTCGATCCGAGGTATAGTAACGGAGATATTTCGAATTTTCGAAAATCCTCCCCTCTAACCCCCCCTCCCACTTGTCCGATTTCAACGCCATTAACGAACTTGATCTTTCGTTTTACATAAAACGACTAAATATCGAGTTTGGTACCGATCAAACAAAAATTGCGACCACTAGAGCGGTAACAGACAAATATATAGATAGATAGATAGATCTATATTTATAGATATATATATACCTACAGTTTTGAACGGACCTCATTTTCGTCATCTGCTAGGTAGAATCGATGGACATTTGAAGAAAAATTTGGAAAATTCCGTCATGAGTACAACCTCAATAGCTGATTTCCCTGAAGGGAAATCTGCTAAAAAGGTGGTAATCTGTAAATATTCAATCCCACGTCAGAAGCATAAAGTGACCGTTAATAATAAATAAAACAATTATTACATTATTCACTGCATAAAACTTTAATTAAACTCAATTTAGCTTAAGTTGATGAATAAATTAAACTAAAATGTTAAATTCTGAGAAGACGTCGTGGTTCACGGGCTTAGAAAGTTTTGCCACAATCCGAAGTAGATGTTATCCTCTCTCTGAAATCTTGATCACAAGTTTATGATCTCCATCGAAAAGCACGCTAATAGTCCAATAGTTTTCGATGAAAATGGGAAACAATCAAGACAATGGTTTTCAAGGAATTCCGTCCTTTGAACTTCAGAGAATTGCAGAGGTGTAATTCCTGATCGAGCGCCATAATGCTATTATACTCGTCCATCTTGAAATGCTTCGAAGTAGTTACCTAAATTTGGAAATTTCAATTTTGTACCATTTGAACGAATAAATAATCGTTTTTACATTATAATAGATATTTAAAATTCGTTTAAATGTATTTTAATCGATAAGAAGTTCGTTCAATAACTTCAAAAGTAAATATGTTGTTGGGGATCAGTTTAAATTCAAGTTCTAAAGTACGTCAAACTACAAAATTTATTCATACACTCTACATTACACATTATTCTTTTGAATATCGGTGATTACTCGGAATAGTATAGAACATTTAGCATACGGAATAATACAAAATAATTATTTATTTACATCCCTTTTTTTTGCTAATTTTAGCAGATTTCCCTTAAGACGTCGTACTCATGACGCCGTTACCAAAATTATAATTTAATCCTTTTACGTAAAACGAAAGATCAAGTTCGTCAATGTCTGGAATCGGACCAGGAGAAGGGGGGGGGGGTTAGAAGGGGCAGATTTTTGAAAATTCCAAATATCTCCGTAATTATGTGTCCGATCGAAACGTTGTATAGAATCAATCTTATTGCAAATTAAATTTACTATAAACATTGTTCTATACAATTATTCCGTATCTTGAACACTAAACGAAATATTTGTATTTGTATTGTGTGTGTGGTCGGGAGGAGTCGGCTATGTTCGGGACATTCCGCCGAGATCTAGTGCGGCCGTTTCCGTAACTGTTCGTCCCTCGTGAATTGGTTTAGAGATTCCTCACTACTACTGTTGTTATTAGGCAGATTTCTCTAGGACTTTTTGCTAATTGGGGTATGTTATCTTTTAACATAGGGTGGGACTAAGTAATTTATTTAATGAATTCATCACTAAATAAATTCCTATTGTCCAGGCACGAATCGAATTTGCCACAATTTAAAAATAAAAGGAATAATTAATAAAATAATTGTACTGGGCACCGTATTACTCCTTGTACACCTAATAAATTAAATAAACAAAATACTTGGTTGACTAAGTGATATACGACATCTCCGTTCGATCCAATGTATTGGATCAAAAAATGTAATAGAGCATAACTTAAAGATCTTGTTATGATTATCAAAAAAAAAAAAGTCTTTCCTTTCCATTCCTATCTCCAATAAGTACGAGAAATGTAAACAAACATTTTAAATTTTATTTTAGCCATTTCTACTCTCTCATTTATATTTTGATTTTGAACACGTATATTTTGAACAAAATAGAAGGACCATGACTAGATGTTACATTAATCTCAAATATGAAATTTCGAAATTCTAAGACTAATCTTATTAAGCTGTGCTAGATACGTTCATGTATGTACTTCGTACAAGGAAGTAATGACTTTGAGAAAAAGTATATGTATGCATGCATTTTTAAGCGATATATTTTATTCATAGCTATTATTTAAATAAATTATTCAATTCTCTTGTAAATGTATTATTATTTACCCTTTTTTTTAAATAAGTTCTGAACCTGTTTCGTTTATCATTCCTTCACTATGACTTGTGTCCTATTGTATTTTTTTTTGTTCTTATCCTCACATTCCCTTCACCTTTTTTTCATACTTTTGGATTAAGGCTACGTCTGGGGTCTAATAAATAAATAAAGTAGAAAGAAGAAGGTTAAATAATACGACAAAATCCCATTATCAAACCATGTGTACGAGCCAATATAAATACGTTCATTCATTTTGTATTTTTATCAACTTGTAAAAAATAAAAAAATTGAATTTCTTCTGCAATATTTCATAACGTTATTTATTTATTAGGATTATATTCGTTCTCCAAGTTTTGAAGTAACATATTCATATGTTCGAAATTGCGAAAGTAACGATATATTATATACTAAATAATCCTATTGAGAATGAATAAATTGTTGGATTGTGTAGGAAAGAATATATAGTGAAAAAATATTGAACAAACTGGTTTCTAATTTGTGTTTATATTCTTTAATTCTCATATAAAATTATTCACCAGTAAATATTTTCGGATAGAAGGTTATGTGTTTGACATAGCTTGGCTTAATTTGCAATACCCCTCTTTATGTTCATAGAAAAAAAGATTAATTAATATTATTTATTAACGTCCACTTTTTGCAAATCAGGCTAATTGGGACGGGTTATCTACAGGTTACCACCCTTTTCTAGCCAGGGTGGGACTTAGGATGTTATTTAATGAATTTCGTCACTAAATAATTTCCTTTGCCCAGGCAAGAATCGAACTCGCCACTCTAGGATTACCATGTGAAATTAAAGGCAACGCTTTAACTCACATGGCTAACCTGAGCCCCTAGAAAAAAAAGAAAACATCCGTTTTTAAATGATTTTCTGACGCAAGCAGAACAACGCCGAAATGACTTGAGAAGGAAAAGACGAACAAAGACGTCACTGGCTTGGCTGTCATTGTCACCCAATAAGTGGGAACTTCTTGTCAACACCAGATATACTTTCCTGCCAACCATTTCGACTGCTCTCAATTAGCCGGATCTTACAGCTCAATTAATGGATGTCCTTTTGTAAAGATTCATTCAGAATATATTTCATTGAATCGGTTTATATATATAATATACCCGCAAACAAATATAATTTTGGATAGGGGAAAACAACATAATATGTTTACATGTTAACAAAAAAAAATTAAAAATATGTGAATAGCAGAAAATAAATAGGCGCAAATAAGAAAAAAGAATTAAAATATTTAAAAAATATACATCAAAAACATTTGAAACACACTATGAAAGCGGAAAACTTTAAATCCGAAATATCTCGATTAATACTCATTACACAGAAAATATTTGTAGAACAATATTTATAGTAAATTTAATTTGCAGTAGGATTGTATCTATACCATTTTTCGATCCGACGTATAGTAACGGAGATATTACGAAATTCCTCCCCTCTACACCCCTTTCGTCATCTCTTAGGTAGGATCGATGGGCATTTGAAGAATGCCATGAGTACGACCTCAATACCTGTTTTAACTCAAGGGAAATCTGCTAAAATGCAAATATCTCGCTTAATATTTGAGAAAGAGGAAGAATGTGCACTACAACATTTATAGATAATTTAATTTTCAATAAGATTGGTTATGTACGATTTTTCTATCCGACATACAGAAATGGAGACATTCCAAATTTTTGTAAATTCCCTTTTGTAAACCCCCCTCGCCTTGTCCGATTTCTGCCATGTACGAGCTTGGTTTTCCTTTTTACATTAAACGATTTTGTGTGGTGTATCTTTATTTATAATTCTGAGTGAATCACATCTCCCGGGTAGAATCGATTGGCAATTGAGGACATTTTTTCAAAAATCGCGTCATGATTGCGACCTCATTGTCTGATTTCCCTCAAGAGAAATCTGCTAAAACGACAAAAGCTTCATTCTTGCTTGATCGCTTTAAGACTTCAACTACAATTCGTATACTGGCTGTGTGATTTGTATGGTTATCCACGTCAGCTGGCACAGTATAAAGCATATATTGAGAAATTATTTATTCACCAAGACGAAGAAATATGGAATATCCTCAACTCCAAAAATGATCACCGCAGGTTGACAATCGTCAAACAAAGCAAGCACCATAAATAAATAATAAAATCAAAGAAAAAATGTATTTAAGTCTTTATCAAGGATCAAAATGGGTAATTATGATTTCAATTGATTTGTGAGCATCTTCAAGGCAAGCCATTCTTTCGTTTTTTTGTTTTTATTTTTTATGCAAATATTTAATTTTTGAAATTATCCTTTTTAAAAAATGTTTACTTCACAGCCATTTACACCCTTTTGAAAATCTTTAATGGAAATAAATAGGTTTGAACATTTACTAGAAACCGAAGTGCAATGTATATGTATCCTTTCTCTTATTAAGATAAAACCATGAACTCCAGTTAATGTTTTTTTGGTGAAAATCATGGAAAATCAGGAACAAAGGTTCTGGGAGAAGTTGGAAAAGAAGATAGTTCAGTATATTTTGAACTCATACTGACTAATATTATAGATAATTAAATTAAGCTATGAATATTTTCACGAGAAGCCATTCTTTCGCTTTTTGCAGCTATTATTTCGGAATTTTTATCATGATCGATTTTTAGGCTGGAATTATTCTTTTCAAAAAATGTTTACGTTAGATCCGTTGACACTTTTTTGAAACTCAGTGAAGATAACGAATTCGTATTACTACCAAATCCTGGAGAATCGGTTGTCCGTTCTCACAGTGCGTTAACCTTATTTATACTAGTTCAATGTTTTTTCCGGGAAAATCGGAGAAGCAAACGTGGAAATTATTTTCGGGAAATTTCTACCATTGAAACGTGGTGATTCGCAGAACCATAACATCCTAGGCTTATTACATATTTTAAATTCCTTCAAGGCTTTTCCTCTAGTTGGATAATTTGAATTTTTTTCTTCGTTAAAAAAAAATAATCGGCTTCCACTGTAAGACGAAATTGAAACCAAAGGTTTTAGAAAGTCCCATAAAAGTTCGTTAAGCATATTTTAGATGTCATTCCGACAAATGTTTACTTCAATTATTTTAAGAATAACTTCAAGGCAACCAACTCTTTCGCTTTTCGTTTTTCCTTTCATTGCGAAAATAATTAATACCAAATATTGTTTTCAACAAAGCTTTATTATACGAGATACAAACAAATACGTTGTGTTGACCTAAAATCTGAGTGATTGAGATAAACATTATTCTGATTCACTTCAAATTACTCCACTGGCTATAGAATATAGGTATAAAATAAATATGTTTTATTCAGATATATTTCATTAATTGTTCTTTCCTGTCTAGAATAATCATTTATACTCAGTGCAGCTAAGATGGTTGCCCTGCTTTTTCAGCCGCTTTCCGTTGTAGATATTATTAACATGCAAATTGACTGAATGTTTTCTTATTACAGTTTGTATTTATTCCTTTAGCAATCACGGTGGTGTTACCAGTATGTTGATTTATCTGTTGTAAACCATCCCGTGGAAAATCTACTTGGTTTACGCCGCCACTGCGTGACGGATTTTTTTTGTTGCAAATTTGGACTTTCAGGACTTCCTGGTAAGGAAATTATCCGTTTTCTCAGTAAACCATAAAAACTGGTTAATGTCATTCGCCGAAAATCAGAAACAAAAATGGAAAAGACTTGCGAGGCATTCCGTCTTTAAATATAGTGATTGACATAACCGTTAAACTTGCTCAGTTTTCCAGGATTATTATATACCTTAAATTACTTCCAAGTATATCCACAATTTATAACCTGTTGAAAAATATTTGGCTTCCATTATAAGACAAATATGAACCAAAAGTTTTAGAAGAGCAAAAGAAATTCGTTTAGCATATTTTAGATGCAATTCTGACAAATTTGCATCAACAGTTTCATGAATAACTCCAAGGCAAGCAATAAATTCGCTTTCCGCATCTTTTATAGCAAAACGCATTGATGTTTTAAGCAGGAATTATCCTTTTCAAAAATTGTTCACATTTGAGCCTCTGACGCGTTTTAGGAAACTCAGTGAAGTTCACAAATTTTGACTTTTACGACTTCACTTTCAAATGAACCGTTTTTCCATTAAATTGACGCCAATAAAGTCAGATAATGTTTACTTTCATTAACGGAAAATCAGGAAAAAACATGAAAAAGTCTTCGGCGGCGTTTCGTCTTTAACTAAAGCAATTTGCAGACCGGATCGACTTACTATGCTAATTATATGCCTTGAAGTGCTCCCAGGAATTTCTATAAATTGGCTAATATTAATTTCTCTTCCTTTTTGAACAAATAATTGACTTCCATTATAGGACTCATTAAAACCAAATATTTTAGAAAGTCCTAAGTTAGTTTAGCATATTTAAATTCTCTCACGGACTCACTGAGAGTTCAATAGATAAATAGTTAACTTCAAGGCAAGCGCTCCTTTCGCTTCTTGCAACGTTTATTTCGAATAATTTTGTTCTAATGGATTCATTAGCCGGAGTTAAATTCTTTAAAAATGGTTAAATTACTTAAGTTGACACCCATTTGAAAATCTGTTAAGTTTAAAAATTTGAACTTTCCCAAACGAAGGAACGGACTCTGCTTAGTGTCACACCAATAAACGTTTTTCACTGAATATAAAGGTAAAATCACAAACTTCCAAGACATTTTATCTGCAGTGTTTGGGGGAGCGGATGTTCCATAAATTTCAAAATTTTGATCTTGTTGCACGTCTTGTCTTCTTTAAAACCAAATGTTTCATAAACACCGAAAAGAATTGGCAAATTATGTTTTTGGTCTCGTTCTGACTAATTGTGAGCTGAATAGATTTCATCATTCAAGGCAAGCCGATCCTTTCACTTTTTGCTTCTTCTATTCCGAATATTTTTGTTATAATCCATGTTATTTTCACTTGAAATTTGCTGATTAACAATTTTTTTTATTAGATTATAGTTTGTTAGAAATGCAACATTTTAAGCTCCTGTAAACGGCATGAACTGTGGTTCTTTTTGGTTTATACATTCGATTATAATGTTGTCAGTTTATTTGTTAGTATAAGCCATATAAAAATAGGAGAGGTGTTAGTAAAAAGTTGTCAATAAATTTATTGCCTGTTAAAAATTATTGTTATCCTTTTTTTTCCTGGCTGACGTTCAGATCAGACGGGAGGTCATCCGAGGTGTAAACTCGATGAAATGTGTTGTTGACACTCTGTTCACTGTATTGGAAAGTGGGCGCGGAATCACTAAAATTTCACTGAACAACCTGTCCCGCTTCCTCGATAGCACTTTCTCCTTTGGGACGGGCGATGTTCACGACGGGCCTAGAAGACGCGAGCTGACGCGAGGCGGAGAGCGACACAGCGTCCCGGGGACAGAGCGCGGGTAAGACTGGCGAGAGGTGGGCCCTCGTCGGCCGGCCAGAGACACAGAGAGAGAGAGGGAGGGGCGCATGCGATCCGGTGTCAAGGCAAGCCAGGGGCAAGGGCGAGCTATCGCCAGCTGTTACAAGCATCTTGACCGTATGTCAACACAGCCTGTCTTTGTCCCACTGACTTACAGCCGCTTCCAACTGACACCTCAATGGGAGTCGCCAAACAACGTCAGAAAGCGAATCTTCCAGATTTCAGACTCGAACCGTCTCATTTTTGTTTAGTCAGCTGTTGTAATTACCTCAATTACGAAACAGCCCCAGATACTTGCCATTGAATAACATACGCAGGAGTTAAAATCCTTTACGTAATCCGTCAGCTGTTATAATTATACCTTATCAAATTGAGGGTTGGTTCTGTTATCATACATAATACTACAGTGAAATCTGTCGGTAGATGCCGTCATTACTGACTATTTGCCAGCATTCTGGTTTCGACGCTAGGACGCGAATTTCAAGCCTGTCAAAAGTTGTTCTGGGCAGATTCGTGAAAGCTCCTGCATATATGATTTCAACGATCTTCTTTACGTATCGAATTTTCCATTTTGATCATTTCCGTAGGCAAGCCTACTTTATTTCCATGCGATCCTGTGTCAAGGCGATCCAGTGGGCACGACTTACCTATCGCCAGATGCTACAAGCATCTTGACCGTATGTCAACACAGCCTGTCTTTGTCCCACTGACTTACAGCCGCTTCCAACTGACACCTCAATGGGAGTCGCCAAACAACATCAGAAAGCAAGTCTACAAGATTTCAGACTCGAAGCGTCTCATTTTTGTCTAGTCAGCTGTTGTAATTACCTCCACTCAATTTCGAAACAGCCCCAGATACTTAGAATAATTTCTAAATATTTCGTCAAAGGTCTTCGATATAATCGTCATTGAATAACAGACGCTGAAGTTAAAAACCTTTAAGTAATCCTTTCAGCTGTTATAATTATAGCATATCAAATTGAGTGTTGGCTCCATTAGTATATTTAAAAGTTGTTCTGAACAGTTTCATGAAAGCTCCTGTATGTTTGACTACAACGCAAGTATTAGGATCTTCTTTTCGTATTGGATTCTCCATTTTGAACATTTCTATAAGCAAACCTATTTTATTACCATGCAATCCTGTGTCAAGGCGATCCAGGGCAAGAGTTGCCTATCGTCAGCTGTTACAAGCATCTTGACCGTAAGTCAACACAGCCCGTATTTGTCCCACTGACTTACAGCCGTTTCCAACTGACACGTCAATGGGAGTCGCCAAACAACTTCAGAAAGCCAGTCTACCAGGTTTTAAACTGAAAGCATCTCATTTTTGTCTAGTCAGCTGTTCTAATTACCTCCACTCAATTTCGAAACAGTCCCAGATACTTACAAAAATGTCTACATATTTCGTCATATAATCGTCATTGAATAACATACGCAGGAGTTAAAATCCTTTACGTAATCCATCAGCTGCTATAATTATACCTTATCAAATTGAGGGTCGTTTCCGTTATCATACATAATACTACAGTGAAATCTGTCAGCAGATGCCGTCATTACAGACTGTTTGTCAGTATTCCGGCTTCGCCGCTAGGCAACCAATTTCAACACTGTCAAAAGTTCTTCTGGACAGATTCATGAAAGCTCTCAATGTATGAATTCAACGTAAGTAGTAAGATCTTCTTTACGTATTGGTTTTCCCATTTTGAACATTTCTTTCAAGGCGGTTTTACGTCAAGGCGATCGATCATGGGTCAAGGCGATCCAGGGGAAAGACAGAGCTATCGTCAGCTGTTACAGCATCTTGACTGCATGTCAACATAGCCTGGCTTTGTCCCCCTGACTTAAAGTCGCTTCCAACATACACATCAATGGGTGTACCGAAAAAGGGAAAGAATACCTGTCGGCGGGATTATAGACATAAAGCGTGTGATTTTTATCTTGTCTTCATTTCATACCTCAAAATAAATACTTTCAAAAATATTCTACTACTAAGGAGTTGTCATAAACATCTGTTGGGTGATAGGGTTACATTGTCTCTATAAGGTGGGACAATTTTCTAATAATTTATAAAGCTTGTTACCCTTTAATAAATTTGCATGCCAACAAATAAAAAGATGTATATTTTAGAGTTGTAAAAAAATTGTACATATTCCGAACTTTATTAAGATTGTTAATGAAACTAATTTATTGTACATAGTTATTGATGACTTTTATACAATGTATCCTTAGAATTTGACATATATTTTAAATGTAATTCAATAATTTGTAAAGAATATAATTGACAAAATATTAGGAAATTGTTTATAGAAAAAGAAAACAAAAAAACTATTATCATATTATGTTAAGACAACATTTAATGGAAATAAACACATTTTATTTCATTTCATAGTTGAACGCAGGCTTTGAGCAAGAACCAGTCCCCACTCGAAATGGGCTAACAGTTCGCCAAGGTCCTTCGTGTCAAAGGTTCATCAGTTCGTTGTAGATCAGTTGGCAGAATGCCAGGCCAACATCCCATTACGGGCTAACAAGTTGGCACTTCATCAAGCAACTAAACCTAAGGATCAATAAAAGTCAAGCCTTCGAACGTAAAAAGGATTTATGAAGTCAGTTAAATAAGAAATGTAAAATTAATCTCTGTTTTGTACAGGTACTAAGGGAAATCTATCTAAGCTATTGAGGTTGTACTCATGACGGAATGTCCATCGATCCTACCTAGTAGATGACGAAAATGAGGTCCGTTCAAAACTGTATATATATATATATATATATATATATATATATATATATATATATATATATATTTGTCTGTTACCGCTCTAGCGGTCGCAATTTTTGTTTGATCGTTACCAAGCTCGATATTTAGTCGTTTTATGTAAAAAGAAAGATCAAGTTCGTTAACGGCTGAAATCGGACCAGTAGGAGGGGAGGGTTTAGAGGAGAGGATTTTCGAAAATTCGAAATATCTCCGTTACTATACGTCGCATCGAAAAATTGTACAGAAACAATCTTATTGAAAATTAAATTTACTATAAATATTGTTATATACATTTATTCCTTATCTTGAATATTAACCGAGATATTTGCATTTTTATTAAATTTGGGCCGATAACGGATTTTTGAATTTCCGGCCAAAAGCTAGTTCGGCCCTTTGCCGTAACTGTACTGTTCGGCTCTCGTATGGAGATCTCTCTATTTTATAACTTCACGTGGGAAAATCTGCTTAGTTTACGCAGCCCCTGCGTGACGGACTTTTTGTGCCAATGCAGGCAAGAGTGTAGAAATTTCCACTCAAGCCATCCCTCAGTAGACCGTAACCTGCATAAGCTGACTAATGATAGACATTAGCCTGTATAAACATATAGGCTGCAACGTTAATTTACCATCCAGATAATAGGGGCTAATATATAAATATATATATATATATCCTTAAAAATGAGGAAGATGTTAATAAAAATACTGAAATATTCCATCAAAATTGTAAACTTCCATTTATACACGAATAAAGTCTAAAAAAAAGATCCCTTAACAAAATCCCTTACAGAAAATTACATTTCTCATGAAATCAATCAATTTTAATAAAAATACCTCAAAATGGTAGATATGGAGGATAACGATGGTAAGTACCCCCAAAAAAAGATGGCAGCTTATTTTGCAAATATATATATATATATATATATATATATATATATATATATATACTCGCGGACAAAAAAAACGGCGCACCTACATTTTGTCTACAATTTCTCAACTAAGTATACCAAAAATCATACCGATTTTTTTTTTATTTATTATTTTATCTAAGAATTTATATACTATACTGGGTAAAATAGAGAAAAACCAAAAAACAAATGAAGCAAGCGCACAATAAAATTTAATAAACAAAAAGTAATTTTGGTAAAACAACAAAATAAAAAAAATTCTTTACGATTTCAAAACAAAAATTATGGGAATTTCTTTTACCTCGGTTTAGTACCGTGTTACCCCCTCTAGCTTGAATCACCGCCAAACTGTCAGAGCCAGACTTGTACTAATGAAACGTGGATTACAGAATTCAGCAGTCTTATCTCCAACATAATTCTTTGGGATCCTAATACCACTTCGGATTATTGACAAGAAAGTGTGAAGGTACATATAGCGTCATGATAAAACCAGTAAAACGACTGATCACTGATCAATGTAGTATTATGTTTAAAAATGAAGGTGCGCCGTTTTTTTTGTCCGCGAGTTTATATATATATATATATATTCGTGTCTACTACTCCCAACTTTAATAGCAAAATTGTCTATTTACACAAAGCGTTTTGGGCTTTAATCATTAATGAACTGATATATAGGGCAAATGCAATGAGGGAAATGCAGGCAAACGGTTAAAAGCAATTTATCCCACTATATTGACAGCTGTCAGTCCAAGCAGCCCGACAATTGCATTTGCGGAAGCCATATTAAATTCTCTATTTACCCCATGCTGGACTGAAAATTAATTTATAGAAAATTATAGCAGATTTCTCAGTCATTGGGAATGACGTGGCATTTATTAAAGAAGGTTAACTACTCTAATCGATGTAACGAAGTATTATTGTCAATGGAGAAAGCTTCTTATATGTCAGGAATGGACAATTTGAAAATAATTAATTTAAATAAAAATAATTAAATTGAATTGTTGTACTTTTAGCAACTGAATGCCCCTTGAACAGGTACAGTTAAAATGCTCCAGACGTTTAGAGAAGGAAAATAAATAAATTTTATATGAAATGACAAGGAAGTGTGCAGCATTTCTTTGACACAGTAAGATTCAGTGTTAACATCTAATGTTTGCATGATATGACGTCATCCTAATCGTATTAAAATAAATTAACGAAATCCCGCCACGCAGGGATTGACTAACTAGATTTTACACGTGAGGGAGGACACACTATTGGTCTCATTTCGCCGTATATATATATATATATATATATATATATATATATATATATATTGCTTGTCGTTTGATGCATGAGGAACGGTCCATAAGCTTAGGTAGAAATTTTTTGACGAGGTGGGAATAGACAAGAAGGTTCTTCAAACCTTGGTCGAGGGTATCATTATTGATACTTTAGGGATTATTTCCCACCATATATTTTAATTTTAACTTTGACCAGTGATCTTATTATAGATCGACGGATCATGTTATTACAATAATAGAGTTTCTAATTTGTATCTAGTGACATACACATTTTAGGTTGCTGACGGTGTTAAAATATTTTTCTGACTAGATACAATATGTATTGTTTTACTTAGTATTGGTATTGTCCTAGGGATTGATTTCGGTTGCTGTGTGCTTCAGCATGACATTGTAATTGATAAGCTCCACAAACTTTATATAACTTTATACAATAATGTGATTCTCTCTATATTTTAAAATAAAAATCCCATAAGTAGAAAAGGCGGTTCATTCAATGCTGAAGACAAAAAAGTACGAAGAACTCGTTTAGTATTTTAGCTACGATGAAATGTATAGAACTATTACAGAGCATCAATAGTTCAACAAGATTGCTTCCATAATATTTTTAAATATTACTCAAAATAACTGAAAATATTAATTTTGGGACACCCTACTTATTCATTTCTTCGCTCGGTTTCAGGGATAAACGTTAGAACAAATAAACATTTTCAAGTAAGAACAAAAAATCTAAATATATAATGTAATAACACGTACTTCCATGTATCGTACACAGTAATAGTTCAATGAGATTTATATTTGGTATTTATCCCTTGAATAAAGTGTTTCATGATGTAACACCTTATTTTTATGGTGATACTACAGGGGCTGCGTAAACTAAGCAGATTTCCCACGTGAAGTTTTACAATAGAGAAATCTGCATACTGGTAACACAACACCACAGTGATTAAATACAAACGATATTAAAAATCTTTCAGTTAATTAATATAAATTCCCAACTGAAATGGCTTCTGAATTGTAAGAATAATTTAGATTTTAATAACTTAAATTTTAGTAGTCCAAGAACTAAAGAAGGGGGGGGGCTGATGAACAGAACGTATTTGCATAAATCTCACAATGTAACGTAGGTAAGGTAAGGTTAGAAGAAGCTTCCACCTGAACCGAGTAGTAAGGAAACAGCCGACCTAGTCCGATTTCAGCCATTAACGAACTTGATCTGTCTTTTTACATAAAACGGTTAAATATCAAGTTTCGTAACGATCAATCAAAACTTGCGATCGCTAGAGCGTTAACAGACAAATACATATTGTTACGATATATATAATTTTGAATGGACCTCATTTACGTCATCTCCTGGGTAGGATCGATGGACATTTGATGAAATTTTTTGAAAATGAAAATGGTACGACCTCAATAGCTGATTTCCCTTAAGAGAAATCTGCTAAAATGCTAATATCTTGGTTAATATTAATGATAGAGAGAATACGCATATGGATCGTATAATGACATTTACAGGTGATTAAATTTGCAATAAGGTTGGTCCGAACCTCCTTTCTTCCATTCCGCTTTCTGCCGAACGAACTTAATCTTTGATTTTACATAAAACGCTTATATATCGAATGGACATATGAGAAAATCTTCGAAAATCTCGCCATGATCACAACCTTAAGGAAGGGCTTCGGACAAGCAAGTGAAATTCGTAAATTTCTTTTTGGGTATATCATAAAAAGATGGATTCGTTTAACGAAATTTTTCGAAAGGATATATCATATATCATCTACATATGAAATCATTTTAAATGAAATGCAACCACATGACTTGCAACCAAAATGTTTGGTTGTACTTGATTTGATTTTTTTTACCATAAGACCATCCAATAAAATAAGAATGTGCTCACACATTTGTCAGTGAGCAATCGGAGGCCGTAATTTTTAGTTGATCGTTACCAAACTTGGTGTTTAATGGTTTCATATAAAGTATAATGGCTTGAATGAGTCAGAGATGACATAAGGCCGGAATAACTCAGACACGTGTAATATACTTACATCCTGTCATCAGTAAAACACTTCCTACTCATTGCATATTCGTACTATCGATCTGTGTTAGTAAAAATCGTAGCCTGCCACGAAAGGGATGCGTAAGCTAAGCTGACTTTCCACTGCGGGACCCACTGCACATCTGAGAGTATCCATTCTTTATTTTATTTTTAGCAAATTCCGCTAGCTATTGGGGTTTTACTGTTCACACGATTTTCGACAACATTCCTCAAATCTCCATTTATCATACCTAGATGATGACGAAAAAGTCCGTCACGCAGTTTTACAATAGAGAAATCTGCATACTGGTAACACAACACCGCCGTGATTAAATACAAACGGTAATGAGAAATCTTTCAGTTATTTAAAAATAATTCCCAACTGAAATATTTTTATTTTAATAACTCAAATTTTATTAGTCCAAGAACTAAAGAAGGGGGGGTGGCGGATGTACAGAACGTATTTGCATAAATCTCACAAAGTAACGAAGATAAGGTAAGGTTAGAAACGAAAGGTTAGAAGAAGCTTCCAACAGAGCCGACCAATTACGAAAACGGCCGACCTAATCCCAACTATACACGACCACATATCTCACTGACTTCATAAAAATGCAAATATCTCTGTTAATATTCAAGGTAGAGAATAAATGTACATAACAATATTTATAGTAAATTTAATGTGCAATAAGATTGTTTTTATACAATGTTTCGATCCGATGCATAATAACGGAGATATTTCGAATTTACGAAAATCCCTCCTCTAAACTCCTCCCACTAGTCCGATTTCAGCGGTTAATGAACTTGATCTGTCTTTTTACATAAATCTGTTATATATAGAGTTTTTTAAAACTCAAACAAAAATAGCGACCGCTAGCGCTCTAACAGAAAAAAATATATATATATATATATATATATATATATATATATATATATATATATATATATATATATACTAGCTAAGGTAACCGGCGAAGCCCGGGAAATCATTGTTGACTGGCTAATGATGGTATTCTTATAGCAAGACTTCAATGTGTACACTTACACTTCACTCCACGACGTAATGTTTTTCCGAAATAGACAATCCTAATGTGTAAATCATGGGTATTAATAGAATACAAATTTTAGTTATGAAGATTAAATATAAATGTGTTCCTAATATATCCCTCTCTTTTGACTTTTTGACTCACCGTTTTTGAATAATTCAAACTATAATCATGAATAGCATTTATTAAAATTAAATATCTTCTATAATGAACATATTTCCTTTCAGAACCAATCCGAGCACATATAGTCTGAGCATAGTTTAGCACGTAAGGTTATATTCATAATAGTAGATCTCAGTGGAAATCACTTCCCGTAATGCCAGAATTACACAGGAAATAGGTAGACTCAATTAAGTTTAGTAGCCTCCGTCTATTTCCGCTCTCAGAGTAATCAACATTCTTCTCCTTAAATTATTGATTCAAAATATTATTGTAATAATTTATCTACCTGATGGAATTAAATAATAGTGTTACCCTAAAAATAATTTCATTTATATTCAAAATGCTAGTCGAGGAGAAGAGATCCATCCCTGCAACCTAAGTAATACTTTAAACAATCATATCATTTTTAAACGCATATTCTCGTGTCAAAATGGCATTACCTTTAACGTTTAATTGTTTCAAAAACATGAACATATCGGAAATAAGGTAATATATTACCAAAATCAAAGAGTTTGATTCCCTACTACTTCCGATATCACTCCTTGAGGAAATTCAGCATGATTTTGTTTAAATAATACATTATACAAATTAAATAATGGAAATGCTCTTGTAGTTTAAATTTCTATTTGAAATATATAACAAAGTTATTTTCTAGGGAAAATAAATAAATGAGGGGGATGGCGGAGAGTTATAATCTCACTAATCCGAATCACACTTAGAACTAAATAATCGAAATAGATAAGACTAAAAAAACACAATTAATGACGCATGCGATTTACATGTGTCTCGCAGTAATGGTTAGATTATAACCACATTTGATATTTATGCTAGGGGTACTATTTTTCATGAAATACAAGATTCAAGTAAGGTTAAAAAGAGACGAGTAGGAGTTGGATATTTTCTGAAAGTTGAAAACTAACAGATGCAAATGTGTAGGGTAATATTCATGTCTAGTTTTACATGGAACGCTAATATATGCGAGTTTGGTAACGAAAAAAAAAATTATAACCCCCAAAGGGGTAACATATATATAGATACAGGAAAATCTCCTAAAAATCCATGGAATATAATAAAAGAAAATAAGAACAAGTGAAATATTGAAGAGTAAGCAAATAATTTAGATAGCCTGAAGAAGCTAAAAGAATGACTAGCGTGACAGTCAAATTCCTCGATAATCAAATAAATTGGTATACAAAAAAAAAGCCTGTTAATGAAGTAATCGGTTAAATTTATGGCCACGTGTAATGATCTATCGAGCTGCGACGTCATTCCGACTCGTGGAGAAATCTGCTTAGTTTTCGGATCCTGTAAAACTTATTTTTATTTGAAAAGTGACCCGTGAGATAAGTAACGTTTTATCAACCATAAGTCTGAGAAATGGTGATTTTATATACATGGTAGCTTAAGGAACCCAAAAATTAAAAATAATCGGCATTTTTTTCATATCAATTTGGGTTTTAACAATATTTAATCAGAAATATAAAAACCGATTTTTTTCAACAGGTGTTTTACCCCTTCAAAGCGTACTTCCGCACGAACAAAAAAATAGTTTTGCATCAGGGATGAACTACTCAACTTGCATACAATGTTTCAGAATTTTAGCAAATTTCCCTCATGGGAAATTAGCGATTGAGGTCGTACTCATGACGCGAGTTTTGAAAAATTTCCTCAAATGTCCATCGATCCTACCCAGGAGATAACGAAAATGAGGTCCGTTCAAAATTATATATATATACTAGCTCAGATACCCGGCTTCGCCCGGGAATTGATTTGAGGCTGAATGGTGATGGTATTTTTTTGGCAAGGCTTTACTTTGCACAATATTTTGACATTTACCCGTCCCAGTGTTTAGGGTTTATACCCGTCGTTGCTGTGGATTTGTTAATAATAAAATTAATTTTTTATGTAAGACTTCACTGTCCTCCATATTGTCATATTTCCCGTTTCCTGTGCATTATGCATAGATTTAAATTATTAAGGACAAAATAGTATAATAATATATTATAATTAGAATTAATTATTCCAGGTGAGGTACCTGGAAGTTCATATTGAAAAGAATTGTTGAGCAAATTTCTCTAAATAACAAAATAAACAACTTTTGATAAGTGCATATTTGCCGAAACCCAAAAGGAAACGAAATATCACTACTTTTAATTTCAGGTCTCCCTTATAACCGCCACTCCTGCCCGTCCCTAGAAATGATAGTATGGGTTATTATAAGGAATGCATTACATACATACCGAGTTTTATTTATTTCGGTTGGGTCTTTTGTCCCAAATAAAATTGTTCACTTCCGCTATAGGTTTTAGCGTATATCTCGTTTATAATTCGGTATACGAAAAAAGTGTATATAACAAAAGTTACTCTAAATAACAAAATAAACAACTTTTGTTATGTTCATATTTGCCGAAAAACCAATAGGAAACGAAATATCGCTATTTTTAATTTCAGGCATCCCTTATAACCCCCACTTCTGGGGGTTCAAACAAACAAACATACAAACAAACAGACACCAAAGAAACAAAATGCTTTTATGGTGTCTGTGACATGTGAAACGAAAAGTTATCGTGAAATTTCGCGAAAAAAATCAATGTACAGACAGAGGTCACAATTTTCTATATATATAGATATATTTGTCTGTTAACGCTCAAGCGGTCGCAATTTTTGTTTGATCGTTACCAAACTTCATATTTAAGCGTTTTATGTAAAAAGAAAGATCAAGTTTGTTAATGGCTGAAATCGGACCAGTGGGAAGGGAGGGGGGGTGTTAAAGGGGATATTTTGAACATTTGAAATATGTCCGTTATTATGCGTCGGATCGAAAAATTGTATTGAATCAATCTTATTGTAAATTACATTTACTATAAATATTGTTCTATACATTTATTCTGTATCTTGAATATTAACCCAGATATTTGCATTTGCACTGTGTGTGTGGTCGGCAGAAGTCGGCTATGTTCGGGACTATCCGCCGAGAGCTAGTGCGGCCGTTTATGTAACTATTCGTCCCTCGTGAATAGGTTTAGAGATACCTTCCTACTACTGTTATTATTTCTCTATTGTAAAACTTCACATGGGAAATCTGCTTAGTTTACGCAGTCCCTGCGTGACGGACTTTTTTGACTTTCTGAGTTCTCTAACCTACCTTGTTACATTGTTTGGGGGCTTTAGAAAACATCCTACTGTATTTATCTGTATATGAAATTAAACACCTTGGCCGCTAAATATCTCTTGCCTTGTATACTTTTAAATTCTAGTTCATGTTGACTTCTTACAACGAGAGAAATAGAGAATAGACAGGGAGATAAGATCATCAGCATATCATATTTCAGCACTTGGGAAATCTGCTTAGTTAACGAAGCCCCCTCTTGACGGACGTTAATCCGAATATATGTATCTTTCGTAACTGTAAAAAAAGAATGGTTTTCTCCTGATAAATTGCATTTTTCTCCAAACTGAAAATTTTAATTTAATTCATTGTTGCTTTACTGTTAATATCCCGCTTAGATTTGTTTGAATATATTACTTGGATAATTACAAAAAGGTGGCAGTTGAATGTCCAAATGACATCTGTTTATCTGCGAAGTTTATGCAGGCCTTCCATTCCGTAGTTCTCAGAGGATTTTTCCTCTAATTCTGGACAGTAAAGAGAGTTGTCAAGAAAATTATCCGACAGTTGTTGAGTTACTTTTATTAAAAGTCCGTCATAAAATAAAGAATGTCCTAGACTTTGGAATTAATTAAACAAGAGTTTATTGTTGTGGTTACAAAGGTTCATCAGTTCGTTGAAGATGAGTTGGCAGAATGCCAGGCCAACATCCCATTACGGGCTAACAAGTTGGCACTTCATCAAGCAACTAAACCTACGGGTCAATAAAAGTCAAACAGTTCAATATAAAGAGGATTTATGAAGCGACATAAATACACCATAAAACATTAAACTCCATTTTATGAAACTAAAACTAACAGGGGTTGTATTAATTAAGCAGATTTCCCACTTACTAGAATATTGATTCATGATATAACAGCTGATTGTTAATACGACTAGGGTAGGAGCAGGGATTTAGTGAAAGCTGAAAACTAAAAAAGTCCGTCACGCAGGGGCTGCGTAAACTAAGCAGATTTCCCACGTAAAGTTTTATAATAAAGAAATTTCAGTATAGAGAGTCAAACAGTTACGGGAACGGCCCGAACTAGCTCTTGACGGAAACTCACGACTAGACCCGAAGTTAGCCAATCTCATCTCAGAAGCTGAAAACAGAAAAATGCAAATATCTCGGTTAATATTCAAGATAGAGAATAAATGTATATAACAATATTTATAGTAAATTTAATTTGCAATAAGATTGATGCTATTCAATTTTTCGATCCGATGCATAATAACGGAGATATTTTGAATTTTCAAAAATCCCCCCTCTAACCCCCCCCCCTCCCACTGGTCCGATTTCAGCCATTAACGAACTTGATCTTTCTTTTTACATAAAACGATTAAATACCGAGTTTGGCGACGATTAAACAAAAATTGCGACCGCTAGAGTGTTAACAGACAAATATATATATATATATATATATATATATATATATATATATATATATATATATAGTTTTGAACGGACCTCATTTTCGTCATCTCCTGGGTAGGATCGATGGACATTTGAGGAAATTTTTCAAGAATTGCATCATGAGTACGACCTCAATAGCTGATTTCCCTTAAGAGAAATCTGCTAAAAGTCCACGCAGGGACAGTTTACCTAAGGAGATTTCCCACGTGCGTCACGTATTTGCATTTATCTCAAAACTTAAATGTTCAATGGGAACAATATTTGGTACATAGGCATCAAATGAAGTGTTTCATAATAATTTAAACAGCTGATTGTTAATATGACATGAGTAGGAGTGGGTGTTTACTGAAGCCCAAAAACTAAAAAAAGTCCGTCACGCAGGGGCTGCGTAAAATAAGCAGATTTCCCACATGAAGTTTTACAATAGAGAAATTTCACGAGAGCCGAGCCAGTCAAAGAAACGGCCGAACTAGCTTTTGGCGGGAAAGTAACTCTTGTCCGTAAGGCTCCGAGATTAAATTAAAAACAATTCAATCTCAAAAAACAACCAGAACACAAAAGATGTACTTACCTTTAATGATAGCAGCGCTCTGTACACTTATTATACCAACACTAAATAGTACCTCAGAATATCCATTATTTGTAAGACTTAATACTGCTGTGAATATTAAGTAAACAAATGCAGGGCAAGTCAAATGGTAAGAACCTTCCGGTTAGCAAACAGCCTGAGTTGGAAACGCTCAGGTTAGCCAGCTTTGATCTGAAATAAAAGCAATTACGGAAATATATTTGAATATAAGTAATAAATTTTATTCATATAACTATTTATTATATCTAGTACTGTAATTAATAATAGAACGTAACCTACAACGTAATACGGCTAGATTGTAAACAAACAGGTAAACCAACCTTGTAGTGCAGTATCGATAGATAGACCGGAAAAACAAACAATTAAAGAAATATATCTGAATATAAAATATAAAATATTAATTTTCTTGGAAACTATTTATTATAGTTAGTGGAGTAATTTGAAATGAATCAAAATAATTTCTATCTCAATCACTCAGATTTTTGTAGTCCAAGAAAAAAAAAAAAAAAAAAAAAAAAAAGGGGGGGGGGGTTCAACAGAACGTATTTGTTTGTACCTCGTAAAATAAACCTTTGTTGAAAACAATATTTTGTATTTAACCTAATAATGAGGTGGTTCATTAGATATCAGCTTATTCTTAATATGTCCCTAGTAGGAGTGGGGGTTTACTGAAAGCGGAACACATTACAAAAAATACAAATATCTCGGTTAATACTCACTATACGGAAAATATATATAGAACAATATTTATAGTAAATGTAATGTAATTTACAATAAAATAGATTTTATACAATTTTTCGATCCGACGTATATTAACGGAGATATTTCGATTTTTCGAAAATCCTCCCCTCTAAACCCCCCCCCTCCCACTGGTCCGATTTCAGCCGTTAAAGAACTTGATCTTTATTTTTACATAAAACGACTAAATTTCGAGTTTCGTAACGATCAAACAAAAATTGCGACCGCTAGAGCGGTAACAGACAAATATATATATATATATATATACAGTTTTGAACGGACCTCATTTTCGTTATCTACTAAGTAGGATCGATGGACATTTGAAGAAAAATGTCGGAAATTCCGTCATGAGTACAACCTCAATAGCTCATTTCCCTGAAGGGAAATCTGCTAAAATGCAAATATCTCGATTAATAACTAAGATATTAAAAAAAAAAAAAAAAAAAAAAACATGCATAACAACATTTATGGATCGAAGTATATTACGCAGGGGCTGATGTACTAAACAGATTTCGCACTCAATAAAATATAGAACCCCAATGATCTCATCTCAGAATCTATTTTCTGTTTCCCCACAGCCTGCCTATGTTGACAGGAATTAAAATGTTAGTTGCACTATGATATTTAGAGACTGATGAACATAAAGTTAAGTGGGTTACTACGAAAGGCTGAAACCAAAAAAAATATAAAAAAAACAAATAATTCATTCAATACTCCAGTCATACAAAAAATGTACACATAAATAGTTTTTGAAAATAAAAAATTCCAACAATATTTGTTATATCAAATTTTTCGATCCGACTCGCCGACCGTATCTAGATACGTATTTTGACTTTTCAATTATTCCAACCTCTAACCCTCCCCCCCCCCCGAACCAACCAAAGTCAATTTAGTTTAGAACGTAAAATCTAAAGGAAATTAAAGTGAAAATATTTTCAAATATCTCACTTGGTAAAACTTTAAAATGAAAAAGGTATTTGGTATTTGAGTCAACAACGAAGTGGATCATAAAAAATCCGTCACGCAGGGGCTGCCTAAACTAAGCAGATTCCCCATATGAAGTTTTCCACTTTAATGTGTATACTGGTAACACAACACCAGCGTGATTAAATACAAACGGTAATTAGAAATCTTTCAATTAATTAAAATAAATTCCCAACTGAAACGGCTTCTGAATTGTAAGAATAATTTATATTTTAATAACTCAAATTTTAGTAGTCCAAGAACTAAAGAAGAGGGTGGGGGGGGGGCGGATGAACAGAACGTATTTGCATAAATCTCACGAAGTAACGAAGGTAAGGTAAGGTTAGAAACGGCAAGTAAGGTTAGAAGAAGCTTCCACTGAGCCGATCAATTACGGAAACGGCCGGCCTAATCTGAACTATACCCGACCACAGACTTCATAAAAATGCAAATATCTCGGTTAATATTCAAGATAGAGAATAAATGTATATAACAATATTTATAGTACATTTACATTGCAATAAGATTGGTTCTATACAATTCTTCGATCCGATGCATAATAACGGCAATATAATATAATAATTTTCAAAAATGGCACAATGTATACAACCTCATCAGTTGATTTTTTTAGCAGATTTCCCTTAAGGGAAATCAGCTAGTGAGAGCGTACTCAAGACGCGAGTTTCGAAAAATCTCTTGAAATGTCCATCAATCCTACCCAGGAGATGACGAAAAAAAGGTCCGTTCAAAATTTTATATATATATATATATATATATATATATATATGTCTGTTAATGCTCTAGCGGTCGCAATTTTTGTTTGATCGTTACGAAACTCGGAATTTAATCGTTTTATGTAAAAAGGAAGATCAAGATCGTTAACAGCTGAAATCGGACCAGTGAGAGGGGGGGTTTAGAGGGGAGGATTTTCGGAAATTCGAAATATCTCCGTTACTATACGTCGGATCGAAACATTGTACAGAATCAATCTTATTGCAAATTAAATTTACTATAAATATTGTTTTATACATTTATTCTCCATCTTGAATATTAACCGAGATATTTGCATTTGTATTCTGCATTGGTCGGCAGGAGTGAGCTGTACTTTCCGAAGAAAGCTCTGGCGGCCGTTTTCGTAACTATTCGTCCCTCGTGTATAAGCTTAGTGATCCGTTACTACTTACTACACTTGTAATTGGGCAGATTTCTCTATTGTAAAACTTCTCGTGGGAAATCTTCTTAATTTACGCAGTCCTTGCGTGACAGACTTTTTCCTTATGGCAGAGCAGGGATTGAATAAATTCACAGTGTAATGACCAACTGTACTTCCAGTGTCTTAATTTCAATATAGATAAAAGTCTTCTCACAACGAATGATAAACTTGGCACTCTTATTACAAGAGTAACTGATTGTACTTCTTAAGGAAAATTTAAGTTCACCCTTTCTTTTTTTTTCTTTTTTTCGCCGGCGTAATAAGAGAAATTCTTTATGAAAAATTGTTCTCGATGTAATGAAAAATCTTCTTTATATGTATTTTTTATGAGAGAATGAATTTTTCAATATAAGGAGAGCAGAGGGAGAGCCCTCAAAAAGGGGGAAAGGGCGGGTTAAAAAGGAGAAAAAGAAGCAGTTCATTCTTGATTCTCAGACCATCCTTCTCATTTAGAAGCCCTTTCTTACGTTCCCAATCCTCAAAATCCACCCCGTCTGGGAAAACCTTTAAACGACATTCCCTCCCCATTCAGCGTTTTCATTCAGCTTCATCAAAAAAATTGATTGCAAGGTATCAATTAATCAACGAAGGGTAAAAAATATATTATAATTAATATTGCTTTAGTTTTAGGAGTAACTTAAGTAAGAAAAAAGATATATTTATTGGTTTTAATTTCTCAACGAAGTGATTCGTTTTTAAAATTCCCTAGACCCATTTTGTAAAAAAAGTTACCAACAAACAGACACGAAAGCCACAAATTAAAGATAACGTGTCTCTGGCATGTGAAACGAAAACGTATTGTGTAATTCGGTGAAAAAACATCAATGAACAGACAGAGGTTACATTTTTATATGTTTATCATTATACGAGTATATATAACTCTAATGTACGTGTGTATCACTGAACTCCTCCTAAACGGCTGGACCAATTTAAATGAATTTTTTTGTATACGTTTGGGTGACGCCCTGGATGGTTTAAATTCATAAATCACGCCGGCAGATGGAGAAGGAGTTAAAATTAAAAAGTCCGTCACGCAGGGGCTGCGTAAACTAAGCAGATTTCCCTCGTGAAGTTTAGTAATAGATAAATATACATACTGGTAACACAACAACACCGTGAATAAATACAAACGGAAATAAGAAATGTTTCATCCAATTTCAATAACCTGCCGACAGGAGGCGTTAGGTTAGAATTGTAAACAATCGAGTCTGCCCGCTTAACACCGGAAAGAAAAACTATTACTGATATATATCAGAATATAACATATTAATTTTATTGAGAACTAATTACTATATCGAGTAATGTAATTAATAATGAGTCAGAATAATTGTTATCCCTATCAATCAAATTTTAGTAGTCGAAAACCTTAAGACGGGGGGGGGGGGTCACCAGGACATATTTGCATGTATCTCGTATAATAAAGGTCTCTTGAATACAATTTTTGGTATTTAAACTTGGAATAATGTGATTTATTATGTAGCAGATATTGTTTATGTAACATGATGTTTGCTGGTGGCTGAAAACTGAAAAATGCCAATATCTCGGTAATATTCAAGATAGTGAAGAAATGTATATAACAATATTTATAGTAAATTTAATTTACATTAAGATTTGTTTCATACAAGTTTTCGATCCGACCTATAGTAACGGGGATATTTCGAATATTCGACAATCCTCTCCTCTAAACCCCCCCCCCCTCCCCTTGGACCGATTTCAGCCGTTAACGAACTTGATCTTTCTTTTTACATAAAACGACTAAATATCGAGTTTGGTAACGATTAAACAATAATTGCGACCGCTAGAGCGGTAACAGACAAATATATATATATATATATATATATATATACTAGCTCAGATACCCGGCTTCGCCCGGGAATTCATTTGAGGCTGAATGGTGATGGTATTTTTTTGGCAAGGCTTTACTTTGCAAACTATTTTGACATTTACCCATCCCAGTTTTAAGGGTTTATACCCGTTGTTGGCATTTTTTAATAATAAAAATAATTTTTTATGTAAGACTTCACTGTTCAAACCATAATCATGGGTAGCATTTATTCCAATTAAATATCATCTATAATGAACATATTTCCTTTCAAAAGCCAATCCGAGCTCACATAGTATAGGCAAAGTTTTGCACGAAAGATTATATTTGTAATAGTGAATCTCACTGGAAATCGCTTCCAGGAATGCCAGACGGGAAATAAGTTAACTCAATTAACTGGTCCCGTCATCTTCCGCTCCTGCATGAGACTTCTCAACATTCTTCTATTTATATTATTGATGCAAAACATTATTTTATAATTTATCTACCGAATGGAATTAAATAATAGTGGTACCCTGAAAATATCATATCGAGTTTAAACGCATATTGTTTTTTGTCATAATGACGTTACCATTAACGTTTAATTGTTATTATATTAGATATTTGTTTCAATAACTTCAAGGTACATTATAGAAATTAAATAATGGAAATGCTCTTATAGTTTATATTTCTATTGGAAATAAATAACGTTATATAAAGTTATTTTCTAGGAAAAATAAATAAATGAGGAGGGGATGACAAAGATTTATAACCTCACTAATCCGAATCATACTTTGAACTATCATATAAGACGAAAACATAACATCATTTGTCATAATATTCATTTATTAAAACCCCTTAAATAAGTACTAATATAATTATTGACTCCTGTTTAGCGTATATCCCGTGTTTACTTCATTTTTACGACAAAAGTGAATGCACACAAAAGTTACTCTAAATAACAAAGTAAACAACTTTTGTTATATGCACGATTGCCGAAAAACAAATAGAAAATAAAAAAGCGAGTTTTTCATTTCAGTCTCTCTTATAATCCCCACTCCCCTTTGAACCTAAAATTTTTAATATAGCTTATAATCATGGAAGAATTAATGCTAATTCACATACCGAGTCTTGTTAATTTCGGTTCAATCGAAGTGCCCA
This sequence comes from Riptortus pedestris, assembly GCA_019009955.1. Lineage (NCBI taxonomy): Eukaryota > Metazoa > Arthropoda > Insecta > Hemiptera > Alydidae > Riptortus > Riptortus pedestris. The sequence goes on from CM032232.1 coordinate 26,612,458, forward strand.
ACAAAATTGTTGGCTCCCGCTTTAGTATTTAGTGTAAATCTCGTTTATACTTTGTTATACGACAAAAGTGAATATAATAAATCTTACTGTAAATAACAAAATAAACAACTTTTGTCATGTGCATATTTGCAGAAACCAGTAGAAAACGAAATACCGCTATTTTTAATTTAAGGCCTCCCTTACAACCCCCACTCCTGCCCGTCCATAGAATTGTTGGTATAGCTTATGATAATTAAGGCGTCAGTGCTAATACACATACCGAGATTTAATTAGTTCGGTTGAGTGTTTTGTGCCAAATAATATTGTTGACTCCCGCTATAGTCATTAGCGTATAACTCATTAAAACTTCGGATTACGATGAAAGTGTTTATGACAAAAGTTACTCTAAATAAGAAAATAAACAACTTTTGTTATGTGCATATTTGCTGAAAAAGCAATAGGAATCGAAATATCGCTATTTTTAATTTCAGGCCTCCCTTATAACCCCCACTCCTGTTCGTCTTAGAGAATATTAATATAGCCTAAAGTCTAAGTTGGGCTAGTAGTAATATACATACCAAGTTTCATAAAATTCGGTTCAGCCGTTTATGCGTGAAAAGGTAACAAACAAACAAACAAATAAACAAACAAACAAACAAACAAACAAACAAACAGACACGAAAGAAACAAAATGTAGTTATGGTGTCTATGACATGTGAAACGAAAAGTTATCGTGAAATTTCGCGAAAAAAATCAATGTACAGACAGAGGTTACAATTTTATATATATATATAGATATATATATATATATATATATATATATATATATATATATATATATATATACAGTTTTGAACGGACCTCATTTTCGTCATCTCCTGGGTAGGATCGATGGACATTTGAAGAAAAATTTCGAAAATCGCGTCATGAGTACAACCTCGATAGCTGATCTCAAGGGAAATCTGCTAAAATAGCGTTATTCCGTTTCCTATTGGGTTTTCGGCAAATAAGCACAGGAAGTTGTTTATTTTGTTATTTAGATTAACTTTCATTAGATTCACTTTTGTCGTATAACAATAATTTACAATAAAAAATTAAAGTGGGAGCCAAGAATTTTATTGGGCAATAACGATTGAAGCGAACTAAACAAAACTCTATTTGTAAATTAGCATTGATTCTTCAATGATTAAAGGCTATATAACATTTTAGCAGATTTCCCTTAAGGGAAATCAGCTATTGAGGCTCTACTCATGACGGAATTGTCGAAATTTTTCTTCAAATGTCCATCGATCCTCCCTAGTAGATGACGAAAATGAGGTCCGTTCAAAACTGTATATATATATATATATATATATATATATATATATATATATATATATATATAATATATATATATATATATATTTGTCTGTTAACCGCTCTAGCGGTCGCAATTTTTGTTTGATCGTTACCAAACTCGATATTTAGTCGTTTTATGTAAAAAGAAAGATCAAGTTCGTTAACTGCTAAAATCGGACAAGTGGGAGGGGGGTTTTAGAGGGGAGGATTTTCGAAAATTCGAAATATCTCCGTTACTATACTTCGGATCAAAAAATTGTACAGAATCAATCTTATTGCAAATTAAATTTACTATAAATATTTTTATATACATTTATTCTCTATCTTGAATATTAACCGAAATATTTGCATTTTTATTACATCTGGGCGGCTAACGGACGAGTTACTTTCCCACCAAAATATAGTTCGGCCGTTTTCTTTACTGCTCGGCTCTCGTGAAATTTCTCTATTGTAAAACATCACGGGGGAAATCTGCTTAGTTTACGCAGCCCCTGCGTGACGGACTTTTTTAGGTTCGAACAGGAGTGGGGGTTATAAGGGATGCCTGTTTTTAGATAAATGTACGCTTAACAAAAGTTGTTTTTTTGTGTTATTAAAAGTAGCTTTTGTTTTAAACATAATATTATTAAATTTAATATCCTAATCGCTTGAAATATCATGCAGGACAATTTTCGGGTCCACTAGTACGTGTATATATTTGAATGGAATTTATTTTCGTCATCTCCTATGTAAGATGGATGGGCAATTACGGAAATTTTTCAAACATCGCGTTATGAGTGCAACCTCAATAGCTAAAATGAAGAAGTATAATATCAGCTGATAATATCGATTGATGGAAAATATGAAAAATATCGATTATAGAAAGAAATTTCTTTTTTACTTAACACATGCCAGTGATTTAACTCATTATTATATCAATAACAGTGAAGATTTTTTGTTAACAATTGTTTATTTAAATATAACCAAGGTTTCTAGTAAACATGAATATAACCATAAATGAAATTAATAACATTTTTCATTGTGGAGGCCAATAGTTTCTCATTGATTCCAATATACATTCAAAAACGTCCCTATTTTCATATCTTCTCCTATATATAAATTCACAAAGATATGAATCAAACAAAGTTCTTCTAGTTCCACATTCGTTTTTGTTTCTTCTTTTTATACTAGCCCATAGCGACTCAATTCTTTGAGTGTGTGCATCTGTTTTTGGGTCAACAAAATTT
>CM032232.1:26617500-26675000 GCA_019009955.1 Riptortus pedestris
TTTATGTAAAGAGAAAGAATGAGTTCGTTAATGGCTGAAATCGGACCAGTAGGAGGGGGGGTTTAGAGGGGGGGGATTTTTGAAAATTCGAAATATCTCCGTTATTATGCGTCGAATCGAAAAATCGTATTGAACCAATCTTATTGAAAATTAAATTTACTATAAATATTGTGCTCGCTTCGCTCGTGTGGGTAAACGTTTCACTCGAGTTGTAAAATGATCTACTTTCGTCACTTGTATAATCTATATATATATATATATATATATAAAATTGTAACCTCTGTCTGTACATTGATTTTTTTCGCGAAATTTCACGATAACTTTTCGTTTCACATGTCATAGACACCATATCTGCATTTTGTTTCTTTCGTGTATGTTTGTTTGTTTGTTACCTTTTCACGCATAAACGGCTGAACCGAATTTTATGAAACTCGGGATGTATATTACTACTAACCCAACTTAGACTTTAGGCTATATTAATTTTCTCTGAGACGAACAGGAGTGGGGGTTATAAGGGAAGCCTGAAATTAAAAATAGCGATATTTCGTTTTCTAATGGTTTATCGGTACATATGCACATAACAAAAGTTGTTTATTTTGTTATTTAGAGTAAGTTTTGTTATATACACTTTTGTTGTATACCGAAGTTTAAATGCGTTATACGCTAAAAATTATAGCGGGAGTCAACAATATTATTTGCCAAAAAAGATTCAACCGAACTAAATAAAACTCGGTATATTTATAAGCAGTGAAGACTTCAGTATACTACGCCATACCAACTTTTCTATGGACTGGCAGGAGTGGGGGTTATAAGGTAAGCCTGAAATTAAAAATAGCGATATTTCGTTTCCTATTGGTTTTTCTGCAAATATAAACATAACAAAAGTTGTTTATTTTATTATTTGGAGTAACTTTTGTTATATACTCTTTTGTCGTATACCTAAGTATAAATGAGTTATACATTAAAATTGTCATACCTCTCGGTGGAGACCGTCGTCATTGGCTGATGGTTGAGTACCGCTGGCAAGCGCTTTCGATGCGATGGCATCATCTTCAAGCCTGTTGATAGTGTACTACTATCAACAGGCTTGAAGATGATGCCATCGCATCGATAGCGCTTGCCAGCGGTACTCAACCATCAGCCAATGACGACGGTCTCCACCGAGAGGTATGACAATAATATCATTTATATTGGCGGTTCTAACCCTTTATTTGACTTACTATACATTAAAACTTTAGCGAGCACTAACGGCTGAACCGAACTTAACAAAACTCGGTATGTCAATTAGCATTAATTCTTCCATGATTATAAGTTATATTAAAATTTTTAGGTTCGAACGGGAGGGGGGTTAAAAGGGAGGCCTGAAATAAAAATTCACCATATTTACATGTATAACAGACGGGAAATATAAAAATATCGAAGACTGTGAAGCCTTATCGAACAAATAATTCTATTATTAGCAAATCCACGGCAAAGATGGGTATCAATCCTAAGCACTGGGACGGGTAAATGTCAAAATATTGTGCAATGTAAAGCCTGCTAAAAAATACCATCACCATTCAGCCTCAAATGAATTCCCGGGCGAAGCCGGGTATCTGAGCTAGTAAATAACTATTAATCATCTTGTAGAAATGGCAGACGGAAAGTTGTAAAAACGTTCTTGAAAATCGTTTCAGGGATCGAAAATCAACTTCAATAGTTGATTTCTTAGGTAAAAATAGAGGAAACAAAAATATAATTTATACGATGGTGGAACATTATAAAATTTGATTATTCCTTTCTCAGGAAGAAACGATAAAAGTTATTTTTAAAAATAGTTACTTACATCGGTCATTTATACAAAAGCTTGCACGGTATAATGATGAGGGCAATGGCTCGTGGGGAGTAATTTAAGGCGTGAAATCTGAAACAGCTGTTGGCTTATCGCGCTATCAGAAAGCATGTCAGCTGTATATTGGCGGGAATGGCGTGCCCGGCCGAGATTTAGCCCTGTCACGGCATCCCAACCACTTCCTCCTAGACTGTTATAGCTCCTCTCTAGGTCACAAGGCAGCCTTTCTTATCACTCTTACTCCAAGCCCTTATCACTAGAGTCACATTTACTCCGCTCTCACTTCCTCACTCTCCCCGCCATTAGAGCGAACGACAGTTGAAGACAATAAACTGCGTAAGTAGCACGGATAATACAAATAAACCAAACTTAAAAGAAAAAAGGTCCGTCACGCAGGGGCTGCGTAAACTAAGCAGATTTCCCACAAATAGTTTTACAATAGAGAAATTTTACGAGAGCCGAAGAGTTAAGAAAACTATACTGCTACTTACAGTTACGGCACAACACTTCTTCTTGTAAAAAAAACACTTTACCGCACTGCACTAAGTCGCACAGTAGCACCGAACGCACATATGAGCACTTGAGAAGAAAACTGACTGGTTCGCGGCTGGCCGGTTCTTTATATAGGCCGTCGGCATACATCAAAGTGGAATTGGCTGGGTCCTTCGACGTCAGGACTGGAAGGCACTAGTAGGAGCTAGACCCTCTGTCGGATTCTTTGATCTACCTCGCTCTTCCCAAATACGCGACTCTCTCTGCTAATCCTTCATGTATTTAATTTTCCCAACACTATAAATATGTGTAAATAAATATTTAAACAAATTAAACTGCCGCATTTTTGGAGGGTACCCATCAAGCACAGCATTTAAGCAATTTAAACACTCCTTAAATTCATTTTTGAGGTAATTGAATTATATTTGATTCATTGGAAAATATTTCTAAGAGTCGTTGTTAAATGGGGCTGCTTAAGTTTATTTATTTATTTTTGTACAATTGGAAATTACCAATTCTGATGGACGCTTTTAGTATGCTTACACCCATCTTTCTTACTTATTCCTTCTTTATTTTCGGTTAATATTCACGACAGAGAAAATATGAATATACGAACATTTCGTTCACTTGAATATAATATTGCATTTTCTATAAAATTATTTCACAATGTTTCAATACAACTTGTAAGAATTTTCGAAAAAAAACCCTCTTAATACCCTTTCCGCTATACTGATTTCGGCCTTTAAAAAACTTGATCATTATTTTTACATAAAACGTGTGCTGTTTAAAATAGCTATTTCTTCAAATTTCCATCGATCGTAGTAGTAATCTAGTAAATGACGAAAATAAGGTCTGCTAAAAACTATTATATATATGTCTGTTACCGCTCTAGCGGTCACAATGATTTTCTTATTGTAACCAAACACAATATATTTTTGTTTTATGAATGAAAAGTAATATCAAGTTCGTTAATGGCTGAAATCGGACCAGTTCGAAATATCTCCGTTATTATAGATCGAATCGAAAACGTTTATATTACTAATCTTAATGAAAATTTAATGATTATTCTATTATTATTTATCTCTTAATAAATGATGCTCTATACATATCTGCATCATGAATATTAACCGAGAGATATCGATTTTTTAGTTTTTGAATTTCAGTAAACCTCCACTCCTTCTCAAGTCATATTAAAAACAAGCTGTTACATCATGAACCCCTTCATTCCAAGCTTAAATACTGAAAAAGGTTTTCATTGAACTTTTCCTTTGTGAGATACATGTAGGGACGTTGCGATACTACCGATATGGGTAGGTATCGATACTTTTGTTTCGATGCTAGGAGTATTGGTATCGATACTTTGCTTTCGATATTTCAACGGTATCGCAACAAAAAGATAAGTATCGGTATCGAACGTTTGATAATTTAATATCAACTAATTACATTAAAAGTAAATTAATAAAAATGTCGAATTTAAAGTAAATAAAATACATGATAATGAGTAATAAATCAAATTATGTCGTAGTACGATATTTCAAAGGCAGGGGATAAAGGATAACCGCCAATTGAGGATTACCTAAATTCTTCATCAATTTCCATAATGAAACAAAAAAAATTAAATTTTTTAAATTCTTGTTTATTTTAAGAAACAAGAAAACGTTTTTAAAGAGATAAAACTGACGTTTTATAACAGTAATAAATCACAATTTTTTTCTAAAAAAACTGTTTAATAATCAGAGGTGTTCTGTTACCGATACCTTTGGTATCGATACTTTTAATGCGATATTATCGGAGTATCGATACTTTTATACCAGTATGGTATCGATACCAGATATCGGATCGAATCCAGTATCGCAAGGTCCGATACATGGAAATATGTTGTGATGTCCGTCTTCAATGTGGAGTTTTCGTTTTTTACACAAAAATGAATATTTTATCTATTTCATACTCCATGTTTAACCATTTCAGTCAACACTAAAGATCGTATTAGCTATTGGCTGAAATCGGGGGGAGATTCGAAAATTTCCGTAATTAGAAGTCGGATCGTAAAATGTTATACAACCAATCTCGCTAAGCTATTAATATTCTACTATTGTTGTTTTATGCATTTTCTTCGTAGCTGAAGCAATAAGCAAGTTATTCGGGCTTGCCAGTTTTCAGCCTTCAGTTGCCACCCCCCACTTTCTACTCCTCGGTTTTTATTTAAATAGAAATAGAGAATGTGTGGTGTGAGGAGATCACAAGAGTGTTAAAAAAGCACGTGGAAAATCTGCTTAGATTACGCAGCCCCTGCGTGACGCGCTTTCTTCTTTTCATGTTGGGTCGTTTGTGTGCCTTTTGGATTAAATAGTTTTTAAAATTGCAACAATGAGTCAAACCAGTCATAACCTGCTTTAGTTGATTATATCATATACGAATAACACACAATACACTTATTTTTTTGTTCCCCTTTTGGGCAATTTCCATTAACACTCACAAATACATTCATATCTAATTTTGAATGAAATGACTTAACTATCTACCACATATTAATGGAATGCCATGAGATTACAAATATTCGAAACGAATCCAATATTTCCAATAATATAGCAGTGACCCTTGGAGATGACACCAAAGAGATAGATAACTTGTTTAATTGTATGAAAATTACAAACTTCTAGAAAGAAATTTGAATTACAGATTTGTTGTATCCTCGTTTGTATTGTTAAATTTAAAATCGCGATACAGATGACAATATAATTACAATACAAATTTACAAAAATCAACAACATACACAGTTTACTCTCAAAATGCAGGTACCTAACCAAGAGGTGAGTTATAGATATTACAAGGCGATTATACCTAGTGTTCCATTTATGCTTTTAGTTCATTTCTGTTTTCTGTTCCCCTTTTGATTTCTATTTCTGTTTTGCGTTCCATGTCTATTCTTGGTTTTACATTTTCTTCACATACATGTACGATACCTCACAGCTAGAGCATGTTACCCTGTAAACTCCCGACTAGTTGAGTGAGTAAACTGGGTCCTTGACCCTCGGGAGCATTGCTTTCAAAGAGTGTCGACTTTTGAAAACGGTCGTCATCCCGAGTGTCTCGAGTTTTTTTTCCAATGTTATGAGACACAGAGCCCAGAAAAGGAATAGAAAGATGGAACAACGGCTACAAGGATGGGGTGGTGGACAGACTAGTCCAGAAGAGACTCCGTCGGAAGTTGGCCAAGGATATGGGGGTCGGCGATGGTCAGGTGAGCCGAAATAAGAACGTACGTTTCCCTCATTCTATTCCTTATCTGGGAATTTCTCATTTTTGTTGTTCGGGTACAATTTCTGTTTTTCTTGTACACTTTATGTTATGTTGCTTTATTTTGGTTAAATCAATTTTGTATGTTTTTTTTTTAATTTTATAGAGTTTTTTCCCCCGAGTAACTTCGCCACAGTTACGAAGCTCCAAATAAATAAATAATCTAGTAGTTTTTCGCACAAAACCCATAGGAAACAAACATTACTAATTTTGAAATGACAGCACTTTGGTCATCTTCTGGGTGAGATCGATGGACACGAGACATTTTTCAAAAATCGTATCGAGAGTACAACCATCTGTTAAGGGAAATATGTTGAATGAACATGCATTGATCACTGAATACTCTTCAGTAACCACTGGTAGTAATTAGGTCTCAACTACTGCAATACTGAGCCGATAGGCCATAACCAAAGCCACTGCTAATTCTGTTCATGAGAGCATTTCAGTTGATTAGAGCAGCTCTGGGAGTATTCGGCTAGAGATGCTGGCTGTGGTGGGGACCATGAACCAATTACTAGCTACAGACTTAACCACAAATTAGCTCCCACAGACTGTATTAAATTCCAGGACTGGGTCTGTCGGCTTTTCCTATTTCACAATACCGACATCAGAGTCGCTCCGATCCCTTCCACGGGGTACACCCAATTGTCCTATATATTATTCACGGCTTACCAGATTTGTAATCTACCTTACTGAGTAATTAGATAATGTGTTAACAATAATTATTCCTCTTAATAACTGCCTTTAAGGAAAATTAAGTATTAAGGTTCTATTGTTGAAGCGATTTTCGAAAACTTTTAGCAGGTTTCTCTAGAGGGTGATTCATTCATTTTAGATTTCAAGTTATAAGATACGCAATTTTTTCTTCGATCTACTCCACACTTGATATTAAATCGTTTTATCTAAGCTAAAGATCAATTTCGTTAATGGGTGAAAACGGACCAGGAGGGAGCTTAGGGAATTTTGAGAGAGGCTTAGGGGAACTTTGAAAAATATCTTCGCTATTTTATGTCCAATCGAAAAACGATTTATTGCCAATCTCGTTGTAAAATAAACTCTTGGATAATGGGCTTAGTTTACACAGCACCTGCGTGACGGACTTTTTCCTGGTCAGTACGATTTGCCTATTGAAAGCATCTTTACTAATGAAACTCGCAACAGGAGCAATAGTCTACAGTAAAATTTAAATGCGTTTAAATCGTGTTTACACTATAACTTCGTTGCTTTATTTTCATTACGGGAACCCACCCTCAGACGTCAGATGTTTGGACTATTTCATTTTATAATAGAAGGATGCCTTACGAAACAACATGTCCTTTTCTAGTTCGCCATAGACTGGGCCCAAGGATGATTCGCTTCTCCCACGAGAACATCTTCCCGTCATTACATTTCTGAGATGACAGAATGAACTGGGATTGGCAAAGCCCCGTCATGAACTGCAAAAGCCCGTGGCAATTACGAATAATTCTGTTTCCAGTTTTCTCTAGTTCTTTAATGACCTGACTAACTGCCGCTAATTCAGCTGTAAATATTGAACTTTCCCAACTAAATCTTCAGCAGCTCAGAATTACTAGCAATAAATAATATGAGTAAATCCCGCTCCGTCATTTTCGTGGAATACATATCAAGTCTGAGAAGAACTAGAAGCACTTAGCATATTGATTTTATTACAAGGGACAACGTAAGCAAAGCATGTTTCGTAGAAAAGTAGTACTGGCACAAAGGTGGATTCTAACATAAGTACCTTATATAATAATTGCTAGACTTGTAAACTGAGAAAGAGATTTTAAGGCTACCCACGAATAGTAGAAGTATTTATGTAAGAACACAATTAATTTTGAATCTACGAACTGAACAAACGTTCTACACACAGGGGCTGCGTAAAATAAGCAGATTTTCGTGATTTAAGGCACGACTGATCTCTTTCACTTTTTTTAAAATCCGATGAACTGAAGCGGTGGTTAACTGGAGACTGTAACAAAGATTGTATAAATACCTAATAATATTATAAATTAATTTCTCATTTATTATAAGTAATACTTATAAATGTAAAAAACAGCAATTATAGAGCTTCTGTAGAAGAACAAGATTTCATTTTTTATTGGGGCTCACAATAACAAAAAGATCATGAATATTTGAGCCCCCCCGCCAATTCTTCGCCCGGTGTCAGACATTAGGTAATATGACCTTTAGTGTTGAATAAAATGGTCAAATATGGAGTATGGTATTATTCAAATATACATTTTCGAGCTCGAAATCTTCATTGATGGTGACATCAAGTATTTGAATCTACCATACAATGAATAAGTTAAATGAAAACAATATTTGGTATTTATGGTTCCAATAAAATGGTTCGTCATATAAGAGCTTAATACACGATGAGTTTACTGAAGGCTGAAAACTAAAAAGTCCGTCCCTTCGTAAACTAAGCAGATTTCCCACGTGAAGTTTTACAATAGAGAAATCTGCCTAATAATGACAGTAGTAATAAGGAATCATCTATTCAGACCTATTCATGTGGGACGAACAGTTACGGAAACGGCCGCCCTAGCTCCCGAACATAGCCGACTCTTGACGACCCCAAACACAATACAAATGCGAATATCTCGGTTAATATGCAAGGTACAGAATAAATGCATAAAACAGTATTTATAGTAAATTTAATTTGCAATAAGATTGATTCTATAAATTTTTCGATCCGAAGCATAATAACGGAGATATTTCGAATTTTCAAAAATCCCCTCTCTAAACCCCCCCCCCTCCCACTTGTCCAATTTCAGACATTAACGAACTTGATCTTCCGTTTTACATAAAACGATTAAATTCCGAGTTTGATAACGATCAAACAAAAATTGCGACCGCTAGAGCATTTACAGACACACACACACACACACACACACACACACACACACACACATATATGTACATATATATATATATATATATATATATATATATATATATATATATATATATATATATATATATATATTTGAACGGACCTCATTTTCGTCATCTCCTGATTAGGATCGATGGACATTTGAAGAAATGTTTTGAAACTCGCGTCATGAGTACGACCTCAATAGCTGATTTCCCTTAAGGGAAATCTGCTAAAAGTGCAAATATGTCGGTTGATATTCGTAATAAAGAAAATAATTATATTTCAACATTCATAGATAATTTAATTTTCCAAACCATTGGTTATGTACAATTCTTCGATCGGACTTATAGTAACGTCGATATTACGAATTTACGGAATTCCTTTCCTCTAGTTACCCCCCCCCCCCGGTCCGATTTCTGTCATTAGCGAGCTTGGTATTTTATTTTCCATTAAATAAAAGAATAAGAGAATTAGGATTAAGAAATCTGCTAAAATTGCGTCCCCTAGAGCGGTAGCACAAAATTTTATATATATATATATATATATATATATAAAAAAAAATTTTGAATGGACCGAATTCTAGTCATCTGCTCTGCTATTATGATCAATGGGAAATTTTTCTAAAATTTCCTCATATAACCTCAAGTGTTAATTTACCTCACATCTGATGTTATGCTAATCTTGGGCCTTCAGAATGTATGATTAATAAAGGAAAGGTTTTTTTTTTTTTTTTTTATTATTCTAATTTCAGCAAAAGATACAACAGTATAGATTAAAAAAGGCCCGTAATTACGTATAAAAATGGTTTCCTTTGAGGAAGGGGGGAGTTAATTTTATTAAAGTATCTTCTTATTGTTTTACAGAAGAAACGGAAAGGCAAGTCTGTGTTAAACGAGGAAAAGCATTGACCTCAGATGAGAATCGAAGCCAGAGCACGCTAGCCTTTCACGAAAAGGGAACATATTAAATCTCTCTCTCTCTAGCTAAATTTATTGTTCCACCGATATAGTTCTCGAGATAACCTGCATATTTATAATACAATAAATAAATGTATAAATGAATACATCGCATGACATGGTATTGATAAACTTTATCGGGGTTGGAGTATATTTGGGAATCTGCAAATAAATTGCTGACGATTAGCTAGATGTAGGTTTATTTTACGATTTTCCGACTAAATGTTCTTTAATCTTCGTCATGCTATATTAAAATTGGCGAGGAGCTCAGGTTAGCCGTGTGAGGTAAGGCATCGACCTTAATCTCACATAATAAACCTAGAGTGGCGCGTTCGATTCCCGCCTTGGGCAATAGGGGTTTATTTAGTGACGGAATTCACTAAATAAAATCCTTAGTCCCACCCTGGCTAGAAAAGGGTGGTAACCTGTAGATAACTCGTCCCAATTAGCCTTAGTTGCAAAAAGTGGACGTTAATAAATCAATAAATAAAATGGGCGAAAAACAAAGCGGGGTTGGTCGGATCAATGTGAAAAATCTGTCTCCCTTGTTTAGGTTAAACATTCAGTATTGTATCGAACAACAACAAAAAATATTGCCTCTAGATCATTAAAGTCCAGCACGTAGGGGCTGCGTTGACTAAGCAGATTTCCTACGTGCGTTACGTATTTTCATTTATCTGAAAATGTAAAATTCTAATGAGAACAATATTTGGTTTTTAGGATTCAAATAACGTGCTTCATAACATAATAGCACATTGTTAATTTGAGATGAGTAGGAGTGGGGATTTACCAATGTGGAGGATGGACTATTGCAGGGCATATATGTGTTAGTATGTTAGTAGATTAATGATTACTTCAAGGGACGCTGTTGATATGGTGTTGATGTTATCGCTGCTCTGTTCTTTCTCCCTCCATCCTGGTCTCCCCCTGGATGCTCCTTCGTTCACTCACTCATGTTGGTTGTTAGGTGTGAGAAAAACTAAAGCTGCTGCCACTAAAAGAGAGGCTCTACTCTCTCCTCTGCTGTCCAATTCACTCGACTGTTTCAGCCTGTCTTCCTTATTTCTTGCACTTTGAACCCAAGGATGTCCTCTCAGATAGTGTTTACACAAGCAGCCTATAGAGCTCAGCACTCTTCAGGGGGCACCCTTGGTTGGCCTAGTTGATAACAGATGGGGCTGGTATAGTTTCATTACCGCTTCAATTTTTAAATTGAACATTTATAGAACATTACATTGGCAATAAGATTGGTTCTATGCAATATTTCGATCCAACTCATAATAACGGAGATATTAAGAATTTTCTTAATTCTCCCCCTCTAACCCGCCCCCTCCCCCTATTGGGCTTGATTTTCTTTTTAAATAAAATGATTATATATCAAGTTTCGTTTATTTCCATTAAATGTTAATACGTCTTAATAGGATCAGTCAAATATTTTTGTTTATATATATATATATATATATATATATATATATATATATATATATATATATATATATAATTTTGAAAGGACCTCATTTTCGTAATTTCGTGGATTGGACCGATGGATATTTGAAGGTATTTTTCGAAAATCACGTCATGAGCTGATTTCTCTAAGGGAAATCTGCTAAAACAATATAAGTCATATGTATAACAATGGACTTCTTCCTGGTAAGTATAATTATCCTTTCCAAAGCTTCTTTACTAATGAAACTTGTCACAGGAGCAATAGCCTATAGTAAAATTTAAAAACGTTTAGGTATTTGATAATAATCCTTTTTACAGCGGACCTGATTGAAGTAGAAAGCACAGTAAGGAAAACATTTCTCAATTAAATTTATAATTACGAATAATTCGGATTCCAAAAGCAGCTCCCAAAGGAATTCTTAACGAAGTTGTTTACGGAAAAAAAAACTTAATATTGAGTTCTCTCCTTATTTCCCGACCTACCGGAAAATACGAACTCACCACCAGCCTCGCAGAACAAGCTTTGAGGTGAAGGAAATATCTTGGCTAACTAACCGTGAACATTGGAACTAGGCAGCGGGGAAACCTTCACCGCGATATTGATTTGCTTTTCCAAAGGCCTCATTTTAGGTTTCAACATATTTATTTATTTCCTCTCAAGCGTCTTTCCGAGCAACTTTTTAAATTTCTTGCACCTTCGTCTTCCGAACTGTGAAACAGAACCAGATGAATCCAGCTAGCCAACTGTAAGATTTCCAGGAAGTTCCATTTCATTTCTCATAGTTTTCTTCAAGTAAATTCGCTATTAAGTTTGTACTCATTACACAAGTCTCAAAATCGAGGCTAGGTATTTCTACCAAGATATAGAAAAAAAATCACTTTACCTATTATACGGCGGAATATCAGGATATAAATTGAAATGATTCATATAATCATTTTTTCCCCGATTCCAGGTGAATGGAATGAAATGTATTTATTTCCATTAAATGGTAACAAAACGTAATAGGATACGTAAATACTTTGGTTTCCTATAAAAACTTTACAAATATGATGTCATTTCATTTCTTTACGTATTACTGAACAGCATTTATATTTGTCTAATACATCCGTTATTAGCTCAAATTCCATGAAAGAATTTGATAAAACCTATCAATTTAAATAGTTATATTGTATGTAGCAAAATAATTCAGTTAAGAATCTTAATACCACTCTAAATACATAATACTATTGCCCCACCTTAATGAGACGATGTACCAGATCATAAATAAATTTTCAACGATAATGATAACAAATATTACGTAGTTTTATTTCATAATTGAACATTTTGGAGATGAATTTCTTTAAATTATTTTTTTAAAAAAGAATATTTTTATTAAATTTAACACATTCATAATAAAAAAGATACAACTCATAATAAAAGAGAAATTTTGATATTTCGAACATACCTCTTCACACTATTAGCAGATTTCCCTTAAGGGAAATCAGCTATTGAGGTCGTACTCATGACGCGATTTTCGACAAATTTCTTCAAATGTCCATCGATCCTACCCAGGAGATGACGAAAATGAGGTCCGTTCAAAATTATATATATATATATATATATATATATATATATATATATATATATATTTGTCTGTTAACGCTCTAGCGGTCGTAATTTTTGTTTGATCGTTACCAAACTCGATATTTAAACGTTTTATGCAAAAAGACAGATCAAGTTCGTTAATGGCTGAAATCGGACCAGTGGGAGGGGAGGGGGTTAGAGGGGGGATTTTCGAAAATTCGAAATATCTCCGTTACCATACGTCGGATCGAAAACGTGTATAAAACCAATCTTATTACAAATTAAATTTACTATAAATATTGTTCTATACATTTATTCTCTATCTTGGATATTAACCGAGATATTTGCGTTCTTATTAAATTTGGCCCGATAACGGAAGACTGAGTTTCCCGCCAAAAGCTAGTTCGGCCCTTTGCCGTAACTGTTTGGCACTCGTATGGAGATTTCTCTATTGCATAACTTCACGTGGGAAATCTGCTTAGTTTACGCAGCCCCTGCGTGACGGACTTTTTCTATTGCGATATCTACCATTAACAATAATGAACATTAGAGTTCAATTAAATGGTTAAATATTGACTAGGGTATAGATGAAATAAACATTTCCCTGTTAATACAGGAAAATATTAATTTATGACGTCGTCATTCTACGTATAAGCATGTATCTCAGACAGGAAAAGGCCACTGGGCCTTCTATTAAATACGCACACATCAGTATTTAATATTTTATTAAATTACCAGGTGCATCTAATTAATATTTGCAAATGCATTGCAAATTCTAAACGAGTGACTGTAAATATTAACGCAGGTCCTTTGACGTTGGAATAGCAATCATCGCGTGAAGCATTTCTACAGAAATGATATTTGATGGAAAGTTTGTAATTCATCAGCTGTGATGAGTCACGGAATTAATTCCGGTAGCTCTGAGTGCTACCAATTTAGGCGTACAAAGGAACTCATGAATCTGAAAATCATTCACTATTTGGGCAATCATGGGATCCCATTTTGGTTTTGTATCGACTTCCCCTCAATGGGAATATCCAAACAGACCTGAGTTGTTTCCATATTGTCCCTCATTGTTAGCTCTATACAACACAGAACAATGACCAGGAAGGGGAATATGTCGAGTATTTATTGAAAACAAAAGGACTTGATTTATTAAAAGCTGAAGTAAAAATATGAGTTTATTTGCATACGCTGCTCGTTGCGTTAGCTATGAAAAATGTCCCTCACGCAGGGGTTGCGTAAACTAAGCTGATTTACCAAGTGCTTAAATGATACTCTAGTAAAAGTCATCTTTCAATGTATTCTCTATTTCTAAGTCAAAATTGTATAAGTAAAATGTACATCACACTACTTACAGGACATTAAATTGTCAAAAAGATTGAGTTTATATCATATTTTCGATCCATTGTATATTAACGGAGATATTTCGGATTTTCGGAATTCACCTCCAAACGGAGGGGGGAGGGGGATGAGATTCCTCTGCTTTCGTTTCACCTTAGCTTTAGTTTTACAAAGAACATTTAAATATCGAGTTTGATAAAGATTAATTGAAAATTGCGACCGCTTGAGCGGGGGCAGACAAATTTATAAATATACGTGAATAACATAATTGAACGGACCTCACTTTCGTCATCTTCTAGGTAAGATCGATGGACATTTGAAGACATTTTTCGAAAATTGCTTAATAAACTGACTGAATATACTGCCGAAAATATCTTTTGACATGCACCAACTATTAACAGATTGCAGCTCACACACACTCACACACACGCGCGCGCGCGCGTTAAAGCAGTAAAATATTCTGAAATCCCGTCTTGTGTCAATCGCAGATTTCTCTAAAGGAAACTATTAATTTTTAATCGAAAGAGGAGGTGCACAAAATGCCTCTAAGATTCTAAGGCAATTCTTTTTAGCAAATTTTCTTTAAGGGAAATCCACTGTTGAGGTCATACTCATGACGCGATTTTCGAAAAATGTCTTCAAATTCTAATCAATCCTACCGAGGAGATGACGAACGTGATTTCCTTTCAAAGTTACACACACACACACACACACACACACACACACACACAGAATTTACCGCAAGAGCGGTCGCAATTGTTAAATTGTTACCAAAATCAATATTAAGTGAAGCAAGGTTTAATAAATTGTACTTCGCAAATCAAAAATATGAATGACTGAATAGCTATAGTTGAGAGTTGCCAGTGCTCATAATTCTTAATGAAGCGAGTCTAAGTGCAATGCCATGAATGACAACTATATCTCAAGGACTACCTCTTAGAACTGAACAATAGATCGGATCTGTCACGTCGAAAACTAAACTTTACATTTCAGTTAAACAAAGTGTATTAGGTA
Source organism: Riptortus pedestris (assembly GCA_019009955.1). Classification (NCBI taxonomy): domain Eukaryota; kingdom Metazoa; phylum Arthropoda; class Insecta; order Hemiptera; family Alydidae; genus Riptortus; species Riptortus pedestris. The sequence goes on from CM032232.1 coordinate 26,632,326, forward strand.
TTATGGCCATTCACATCACATAATTTCAACAAATCTACTCAAATATGACGAGATTCATTTGTTGCGTATATATTCATAGGCGTGTTTGTGTACTTGTGTGTGTGTGTGTGTGTGTGTGTGTGTGTGTGTGTGTGTGTGTGTTTGTCGATTTTCAAGCGTTCATAAACTAACGGATTTCATATGAAAATATATGTAGATGGAAGGGAGTTTACAGGAGAAGAAAATCGAAAATTTATAATAACTCTATTATAGTGGATCGAAAAATTATAAATATATCAAATCTTGTTGCACATTAAATTTACTATAATGATTGTTATATACATTTATCTCTATCTTGAATATTAAACCGAGATATTTGCATTTTTTTTATTTTTCTGCCCTTGGTAAACCCCCAGTTTTAGTTATGGGACGTTAATAATAACAGCAAATCCAGTCATCGGATTTTTACTTAAAAATATAGAATAGTGTGAGATGAGATATAAGTGTTGTTTGTTAGCATTAAGGAATACTCTACTTTCGACAACACATACATGAACTTCAGATCATCAGATTTCTTTTAAGAGAAATCAGCTATTTGAGGGCGTACTCTTCAAGCGATTTTCGAAAAATTTCCTCAAATGTCCATCGACCCTACTCAGGAGATGACGAAAATGAGGTCCGTTCAAAGTCATATATCTATAGGTATGGGAGAGTGTGTGTGTATATATATATATATATATATATATATAATTTTTGTTTGATACTTTTTTTTACAAATAATGATTAAATGTGACTATGGCTGAAGTCCGACCAGTGGGAGGTGGAGTTGAGAGGGGGAATTTCGAAAATTCTTAATATCTCTTCCATTATGCGCCGGATCTAAAATTTGCATACAACCAATTTTATTGAACATTTATTGTTCTATAAATGTTGTTATGAATTTTGTTTTCATTATTTTGGTTATTAACCGAGATATATGTATTTTGTTTAGTTTTCGCCCTTCAGTATACCCTCACTCGTACACATGTCAAATTAACAATAAGCTGTTATATAGTATTATGAGTCACTTAATTTGAGTTTAAATATGAACTTTTACGTTTTGAGATAAATGCAAATACGTGACGTACGTGGGAAATCTAAACGTTTTAAGTTAAAAGCCGGTTATTTTAATAAGCAACTTCACTGCCGGTCTGTAGCAACTTTTCCCCGTTGTTTATAATTTCTTGTTGAAATGTTCGTCGAATTACTGTTAGTGAGCAATTGGTCATCTGCCTGTTCGGTAGTGCTATCACAGAAGCAAGTACTTGTATTGATAATTTTAAATCTTTGTAAGCATCATTTATACAGTTCCATACCAAGTGAGTATTTGTGTAGTGTAGTGGCCAGTTGTTGCGTTTCCTCGATATCGGAATGATGTTTTTTAGTGTGTAAACCTCGGTCGGTTCCTTGTGAGGTTATTCTTAACAATAGATTTGGAGGTCCTTCCTTTGAGGCTACTAGAATATTTTCCTCATGAATAAGACAATCTGAAGCTGAGCAAAGAATTAGATAAGAGCATTGATATATAGCTAATAGGTAAATGGTTATAGAGGGAGAAGACAAGACGAATAGAACTCATTGTTCTTTGTCTGAGTTGTTTACATGTTTAGAGAGTTCTTTGGCAACAACTCCCCCACCCCCACATCAGAATCCTTGGAGATTTATCGGTTCATTCATGAATGTCTATTTTTCACAAACATATCATAACCCCCTCCCCTCCGACTCCCCCCACTACCTCCCCCTAGCCCCGCCCCCTCGGCCGGGGAGTGGGAGTCAATCACTGTCCCGAGCAAGGCTGACTGCGAGAAAACATCACATATATTTGATAGCTTCGAATCAAAGAAAGGGACTGAGTTCGGCCATCTTGTGAATTTATTATTGACTTTCTTATTCGTTATCGACAAAGGAAAAAGACGCCTTACATAAATAATTGTATTATTCAAATCTGAAATAATCTGTATTTTGAACTTTTTGAGTATTATGCATATTTTTCAATGTGAACAGCAAGAAAGCTAACTCCGGGCTCAGGTTAGCCATGCGAGTTAAAGCGTTGACCTTTATCTCATATGTGCAAACCTACAGTGGCGAGTTCGATTCTCGCCTGGGCAAAGGAAAATTATTTAGTGACGAAATACATTAAATAAAACATCCTAAAATCCCACCCTGGCTAGAAAAGGGTGGTAACCTGTAGATAACCCGTCCCCAATTTAAGCCTGAGTTGCAAAACGTGGACGTCTAATCAAATAATAATAAAGCTAACTCCACTGCAATCTGTTTCGTAAAATTTGGTGAGTAGTTCCCTTTCTTTCAAAATCACATCTTCAAACAGTGATATGCCTCCAGACCTACCCCTGGACAAGTACTATTCTTTAAAGAAAAGTCCATCAATCCTACCCACGAAATGACGTAACTGAGGTTGGTTTAAATATAAATAAATATATATAATATACGAGAGAGAGAGAGAGAGAGAGAGGGAGAGAGAGAGGGAGAGAGAGAGAGAGAGAGAGAGAGAGAGAGAGGGAGAGAGGAGAGAGAGAGAGAGAGAGAGTAGAAGAGAGAGAGAAGGAGAAGGGAGAGGGAGAGAGAGAGCGAGAGAGAGAGAGAAGAGAGAGTAGAGAGAGAGAGAGAAGGAGAGAAAGCGAGAGAGAGAGAGAGAGAGATGAGAGAGAGAGAGAGTGAGAGAGGAGAGGGGAGAAGGGAGAGAGAGAGAGAGAGATAGAGAGAGAGAGAGAGAGAGAGAGAGAGAGAGAGAGAGAGAGAGAGAGAGAGGAGAGAGAGAGAGAGAGAGAGGTGTGAGGAGAGATAGAGAGAGCGAGAGAGATAGAGAGAGTGAGAGTGAAGAGGAGAGGGAGAGGGAGAGAGAGAGCGAGAGAGAGAGAGGAGAGGAGGAGAGAGAAGAGAGAGGATGAGAGAGCGAGGAGAGAGAGAGAGAGAGAGAGGAGAGAGAGAGAGAGTGAGAGAGGATAGAGAGAGCGAGAGAGATAGAGGAGAGAGTGAGAGAGGAGAGAGAGAGAGGAGAGAGGGGGAAGAGTTTAACGATGGCTGAAGCTAAAATATGGAATCATCTCGATTAGAATTGAGTTTAGAGAAAACATATAATTAACAACATTTATATAACATTACATATACAATAAGATTAAGTCTATGCCATTTTCATTCATCTCACTAATAACGGAGATATTTTGCGAATTTTCAAAAATGCCCCCTCTGGAACGTCTCTTCTACTGGATAGATTTTCTACCTTTAAACGAACTTGATCTTTTGTTTTACTTAAAACATTTAAATGTTGAGTTTGGTAATGATTAAACCATAATTTCGACTTTTACAGTTTTAACAGACAGATATATATATTTATTTATTTAAGAAAATTTTTCGAAAATTGCATCATGAGTAAAACCTCAATAGCTAATTTCTCTTAAGTGATGCTCTGCTAAAATGCAAATATAATTATTAACGTTAAGTAGATATTTATTATTTCCTTCGGAAATTGTGGTATACATTATTGTCAAATTTATTCTCTTTTTATTGTTAAAAATAAGTCATGTCATTGACTGAACATTTTGCTATAAAATTGTAAACTTCTAAAGCAATAATGATATTCATTCATTCAATATTATTATTATCAACTAATTTATACATGTGTGTGTGTGTGTGTGTGTGTGTTGTGTGTGTGTGTGTGTGTGTGTGTGTGTGTGTGTGGTGTGTGTGGTGGTGTGTGTGGGTGTGTGTGTGAACAAAACAAACATACACATTTTTATTCGCTTCATGAATAATCATAAATGTCGCTGATTTTCCAGCAATTCTCCTATCCTAAAAGTTTCAATAACATAGGAGGTTATTAAAATTATTTTAACAGCCTTGGATCCGGGTATCACTCTCAGTAATGGAAATAAAGAGCTAATTGGACAGCGAAAAAAATAATTATTCAAAGCTCCATCAGTGAGGAGAGGAGTGAAATGTGCTCGAAACAATGGCTCTTCAAAGCGACGGTTTCCTAACGAGCAGGCCTAATTAAAAAATTGTTTGAAAAGCTTCCGGAAGCCAGTTCTATGAACGCTCACATTTAGGGGGTCAAAGGGACCTTAGTTTAATTCAGGAAAATCAAGGAAAAGTATTCACAATACAATTATTTCCACTCAGAGGAAATAGACTAATATTGTGGGTTTCCTGTATATTTTTCTTAAGGAAAGTATTCATTTTTAGAAAAATATCTATAAATAATTGTCCATAATCCTGATTAGAAATATGGAACGAAACTGATATTCATTCTTCATCTATTTATTTAAGGCTGTGCACAAGGCTCTGTGCTGGGGCTTTACATCTGGGCACTGGTATTTGACGAGCTGCTCCTCAAGTTGCGGTCCTTTGGCATTGAGGTTACGGCTTATGTAGACGATCTGTACTGCTTAGTTAAGGGAAATAGTAGGCAGGAGCTGGAAGTGGAGGGCCAGCGGATCATTAACACTATACAGGATTGGTGTTTTCAAGATAAACTTCAACTCATTGACCAGAAAACACAGAGCATCTTGTTAAAAGGAAAGCTTTGTCATAAGTGACCCCCAAGGTTGGTAATAGGTCAGACCAGGCTTCAACTGATGACCAAAGTAGTATACCTAGGAGTCCACATCGGGGAGAGGTTAAATCTCAACCCTCACGCTTCTCATCTCCGGGATTCGGTCAGCGGACGATTTCACCACCTAAGGACAATAGCATGTAATACTTGGGGCATCACTGATAAGAACAGAAGCATTTTATATAAAGCTTTGTTTGTCCCTATAGTGTGCTACGCAGCTCCATCCTGGGCTCAAAAGATGTCGAAAGCGACCAAAAACCTTCTATGCCAAACCCAAAGAAGAGCTCTCCTCATGGTAATCAGTTTCGAGCGATGCATTGCAGGTGATGGGTGGCCAGCTTCCGATAGACCTGGATGTAGCAAAGCGGATCGCTATGTACCAAACAGTTAGGGGGTTGCCTTACAAGATAAGAGAGTCTATCTTCACAATTGGACAGCAGGACCTTATAAAAACACTCCACCATATTGAAAAAACCATCTGGGACAGTTGGCAAAGTCGCTGGATCAACTCCAACAAAGGTAGGATGACCTACAAATTTTCCCCAGATGTCAGGACCATAACTAAGATGACATGGGTTGTCCCAGATTTCTTCTCCAGCCAACTTATCAGTGGTCACGGGGACTTTAATAACGAACTACATTTCTTCAAACGAAAGGAATCCCCATTATGCTCCTGTGGCTAGTTGGATACGGCTGACCATGTGATCCTCCAATGTCCGCGTTTCAACGCTAAGCGTATTCGGCTAATGAGTGCTTTCTCATATGTGAACTGGCTTCCTAAGAGCTATCACATGTTTGTAAACGACGCTCATAGATTTTCAGCCTTCAGGACATTTGCCCAAGAGGTGTTGAAAGACAAGTAAAATTGAATTTATTTGTTAATTATATGTATAGTTTTATGTGAGTTTAGGTTAGTATTTAGGCTTTAGGTATGCAGGCTAGTTAGTTAGGCTCTCGCTGCCACTTCTTTGAACAGAGGCAAAGGAGTCCCAGCTGCGGGTTCCCCTAGGACTTTTCGGACTTAAACTAAATTTTCCTAAATGTTGCATTTTAATGCTTAGCCGTGCTCGGTGAGTTAGACACACTAACTCACTTACTGAAAAAGACGAACCCTACTGCCAATACTGTAACTGTAGACTTATAATAAAACATATACTAACTGACTGCTACCTAAGGAGTCACATAGACCTTCACTTTGACTGAATTACTACATGACCGTAGCCAGTATATACATTGCGTATTACACTACTTGAAACATAAAATTTTCAAACAAATATAATGTTGGACAATAATGAATATATTTGTAGAAATGAGCATACTTACGTAAAATAATAAAGTAATTATAGGAATTTAACTGATTCGTCACTAAATCAACTCAGTCGCGAAATGCAATTATTTTATGAATAAATAATAATATATAACGATATTTAAAAAAAAAAAAAAAAAATACCATCAACAACAAAAAATAGTAATGTGTATACACACACACACACACACACACACACACACACACACACACACACACAAACACACACACACACACACACTCACATATATATATATATATATATATATATATATAAATGTAGATGTGTAGACGTGGCATTTGCAACAAAACCACCATAATATGACAACAGTACTACTGTGTAATTTTTAAGGAGAATCAATCACCTTATCGCAGGTTGGATCTCCTGCCATTTTCGAAAATTTCTTCTTTCCTATCGACATTACGTCCAAGCCACACATCAAGTAGAACACCGAGAAGTAAACTTTTTCCTCGGTGCCTCGTTCTTCTCAGGCCATTATCACGGGAAGCCTTAATAACCAGTTTTTGCACTAAATCAATTCTGTTCTTACCTCTCCTCTCTCCAACCCCAACTATCTGAGAAATAACTTAAACAAGGTATTTTCCAAAATGGTAAATATATATATATATATAAATAAATATATATATATATATATATATATATATATTATAGAAAGAGAGAGAGAGAGAGAGAGGAGAGAGAGAGATTACTGGGAAACGCATGTTTTTGCGTAGTATACTAGGAATGTCGTTCCGGCGACGACCAAAAGTTGTTGAGATTGTAATTCTTAAACGCTAAATTATACGTAATTAGCAGATTTCCCTTAAGGAAAATCAGCTATTGAGGTTCGTACTCATGACGCGATTTTAGAAAACTTTCTTCAAATGTTCCAGGAGATAACGAAAATGAGGTCTGTTCAAAATTAATATATATATAAATACATATTTGTCTGTTAACGCTCTATCGTCACAATTTTTTGTTTGATCGTTACCAAACTCGGAAATGTCATCGTTTTATGTAAAAAAGGAAGATTCAAGTTCGTTAATGGCTAAAATCGGACTAGTGGGAGGGGGCGGGGGGGGGGGTTTAGAGGGGGGACTTTTAAAAAATTCGAAATATTTCCGTTATTAAGCGTCGGATCGAAATATTCTATAGAATCATTCTTATTGCAAATTAAATTTACTATAATATATTGTTTCTATACATTTATTCTCTATCTTGAATATCAAACGAGACATTTGCATTTTTATTAAATGTGGGCGGATAACGGATGACAGTGAGTTTCCCGCCAAAAGCAAGTTTGGCTCTCATGAAATTTCTTAGTTTACGCAGCTCCTCGGTGGCGGACTTTTTACATAGCGTGTGATCAACTCGACGTAAAACCTCTTTTATCCAAGGAGGACCTCGAGTGAGTTGACCCAGTTGATTGAAGGACCACATTTACCCGGAGGGTCTGTGACCAGATCTCGCTGTCAGTCTGCCTGTAGACGCGATCTAAGACAGTCATAATCGTTAGTCATCCCGAGGGGCCATCAGATCCATAATACTTTTAAGACTCCCGCTGATCCATAAGCACTGCAACACTAGCACGCTCTATTAACTAGTGAGCTAATGTCCCCCCTTTACGCGGATCGAACCTGCACCTAGGTTTATCTTCAACTTGCTGACGGCAGTGGTAGATGTAACCGTGTCTTAACCCGCTAGGGTATCACATACACATATTAGATATATTTTAAAAAATTCATAGATGAATGGAGGAAGAGGAAAAAAAGTAAACGTAATCAAACTTAACCAATCCTAGTCCCCTCCCAACAGCATAATGGCCTATAGTGGCATTAGTGCAGCTAGCGCTAGGAGCCAAAGAAATAAAATTAAAAAAATACACATATTAGAAGTCCCCGTTAATTCCAGATGGTGAATTTCAATTCCATCCCGGGAGATTTAAATAAATTAGTTCTAGCAACAGTATCCAATTTAAAAAAGGAAACAATTTAAACAAACTAATAACTAAGTTTATATAATTTCTAAAATAGATTAAAAATTAATCATACCTTATTCCAGACGCCTTTCTGCTAATATTGGACAGTCTTCAGTCGTTAAACCATTTTTCAATCCTGTAATAATACAATTAATTTCATTACCGAAATAATTAACAAAGAACGCATGCATATTCAATAAACATTTTTTATTTTCTATTTAATTATTTATAGGCATCACATCAAAGTTGATTTGCCCGTTGAAAAAGTCAAAAATTGTACAAAGTTTAATATCCAAAGTAAAATAGAAACAACAAGTAACAATAACGAATACCAAAAAGCAATGACAAGTAACGTAAAACTGAAATTGGTAAACATTTTATGAGTGAACACTAAAAAAATGAAAGAAAAAAAAATTGGTGATGAGCATAGTTGATGGATGAATGGCTGAAAATGATACTTTTGATAATGATTGTCTTAATTTCCTCCTTCAGGGTAAACATGTGTACAAACGCATCTAATGACAATTAATGCATATAATTTGAAATCATGTTTCACACCACAGATTTAATTTGTATGTTAAATTTTTTCGTATATTTGAATTTTGTGTAGGTATGAGAATATGTTGTTAATTTCAATAAACTAGAACAGCAGTATATCAAAGAATTATCAAACAACTCTAAATACTGTAACTGTGGCGCCAATACACAGTACTGGATAGTATGAAAATTGAATTAAATTGTTTTTGGTTGGGCGCCATTTCAAGTGTTGACATATATATATTTATTGCCAACTCCTTTAAATCTTTCGTTGATAGAAACGCAGAAGGGATGAAAACAATTAATGTGTTCTGAATGAAGACATAATTTTATTTTTTTTCGAATTGCTAAACATTCATCTATATCCTTTCGGTGGAGACCGTCGTCACTGGCTGATCGTCGAGTACAGCTGGCAAGCACCGATAACCTCTGTCTGTAGAATGGTTTTTTTTTCGCGAAATTTCACGATAACTTTTCGTTTCACATGTCATAGACACCATAACTGCATTTGGTTTCTTTGGTGTCTGTTTGTTTGTTTGTTACCTTTTCTCGCATAAACGGTTGAACCGAATTTTATGAAACATGGTATGTACATTACTACTAACCCAACTTAGACTTTAGGCTATATTAATATTCGCTGAGACGAACAGGAGTATAAGGAAGGGCTGAAATTAAAAATAGCAATATTTCGTTTCCTAATGCATTTTCGGTAATTATCCACATAACAGTTTTTTTATTTTGTTATTTGGAGTAACTTTTGTTATATACACTTTTGTTGTATTCCTAAGTATAAATGAGTTATACGTTAATAACAACTCCGGAAGTCAACAATTTTATTTGGCACAAAAAACTCAACCGAACTAAACCAAACTCGGTATGTGAATTAGCACTAACGCCTTCCTTATAATAAGCCATAGTTACATTTCTATGGACTGGCAGGATTGGGGGTTATAAGGGAGGCCTGAAATTAAAAATAATGATATTTCGTTTCCTATTGGGGTTTCCGCAAATATGCACATTACAAAAGTTGTTTATTTTGTTATTTAGAGACATTTTCTCAACAATATGAACTACCAGGTACCTCACCTGGAAAAATTAATTCAAATTATAATATATTATTATAATATTTTGTCCTTAATAATTTAAATCTATGCATAATGCACAGGAAACAGGAAATATGACAATATGGAGGACAATGAGGTCTTATATAAAAAATTATTTTTATTATTAACAAATCTACAGAAACGTCGGGTATTAACTCTAAACACTGGGAAGGGTAAATGTCTAAATATTGTGCAAAGTAAAGCCTTGCCAAAAAAATACCATCACCATCCAGCCTCAAATGAATTCTCGGGCGAAGCCGGGTATCTGAGCTAGTACTATATATATATATATATATATATATATATATATATATATATATATGTGTGTGTGTGTGTGTGTGTGTGTGTGTGTGTGTGTGTGTGTGTGTGTGTGTGTATTATTTTAGTCGGGCCTGAAATCTCAATTTCGCAATCTACGAAGGTCCACTTTTAGGTTACATCCCCAAAGACAGATACAGGTATATCTCCATTATCATATACTCCGTTAAATATTATCAAGAGGTTCAATAAACTTGAGAGTTGAAGATTCTTTATCATAGAGTTGCATCGCTACAAATTGCGTGACAACAAAGAAACAAATAAAAAAAATGAAATCAATGGCAGATATTTCCAAGTTTGAGGGAAATCTGCTGAAACACCCTAATTCTATTACTAAAACGCGTGGAGAGCGTCGTGTTTAGAATGGTAGCTGCGGTCATTTATATTCATCTGATGAATGCCGTAGTTCTGACGGCAGGAGAGAGTCATTCCCTCGCAGTCCACGTTGCTCTGCTCATCAGCTACACACAAATCAACTTTAGGGAAATTACAGCATGGCAACATGTCCAAAGGCTGCTCAGTGAAAAAAATAACTGGGGTAAAATCAGGGAGACCAAAAAAAGCCTATTTCCTCCTATTTTGAACAAAATCACAGCATACTCCCCACAAAACTATATTACATAACATTTTTAACTAATGTCCCATAGTGCATTTCATCTATTGATGATTTACTCCTGACGCGATTTACGAAAAATTTCTTTAAAAGTCTACCTACTACTTTTTTTCAAAATGAGCATAGAAACAACCCCTTGAGAAATACTGGGGGACACTTGAAACGTATCGGGGGATGAAATGAATGAATGCATGAAGAAATTATTATTTATCTGACAAATGTTCATAAATAATAAATGGTCAGTGTATAAATCTACTATGCTTATATATATATATATATATATATATATATATATATATATATATATATATACGCATAGTAGAATTCGATTATAGAACATGCAGTAGAATTCGATTCCAACGTGGGCAATGATAAACTCATTCAACAAACACATCCTTCCCTCTCTTGTGAAATGCTTGATAATCTTCAAGTAACACGTTCAAGTTAAATCCAGAGTCACTGGGTGTCAGTGTGGAAAATAAAATGATTTTATGTTTATAGTGTCGTGAAAAACTGGTTGAACCTCATAAAAATAAAAATAAATAATCCGTGACGCAGGGAAAATTTCCAATCCCCCCCCCCACTCTAATACTACTCCCTTCCAGCCAACCACTGACGAAATAGATCTTTAGTTTTACATAAAACGCTTAAATATTGTGTTTTGTGATTTTTTTTTTTAAAAAAAATGTATTTTCTTATTATTATAATTATTTTTACTGACCTCAGTTTCGTCAAATTCTAAGTAGAACCGTTGGACATTGGCAAAACATTTTCAAATTTCGTCACGATTGTAACCCTTATAGCTGATGTCCCTTGAGAAAAATGTGCTAAAATTATTATAATATTTATTATTATTATATATATATATATATATATATATATATATATATATATATATATATCATGATGTAAAGACCATGGATTCTAGTTGCAACCATTCTGCTCTTTTATCTGATTTCCCCTTAAGGGAAATCAGCTATTGAGATTGTTCTTATGACCTGATTTTCGAATGATTTCTTCTAATTTCCATTGATCCTACCTATTAGATGACGAAAATGGGGGCCCGTTCAAAAATGTATATATATATTTGTCTATTACCACTCTAGCAGTCGAAATTTTTGGTTATTTGTTACGAAACTCGATATATAAGTATTCAGTCGTGTATTCCCGCTTACTTAGTTTATTAATCAGTCGCTTCCACTAATGTCATATAAACTCCTTCTAAAGCGGTCGCCGTCTCTTTAAATGTTTGTAGATCACTAACCGTTTCTTTGTTTTTATAACAGATTTATTAAGAAGTGTTAATGTTTATTTCATTAGTTTTAAGGCGAGTTCCTAGATTAGTATTCTTTTTCAGGTTTCAATTGTTTGAAATTATTATCATTTTGTTCTAACCTATCAGAAGATTCATTAATACAAAATTTGTGTATGTATTATGTATATACTATAATTTATTCTATATATTTCGATTCTTTGGAAAATTCAAATAGTGGCTTGTATTATTTCATCCTCATCTTTCCCAGAAAATAGTAAATACTTTGGTACAATCAAGGTGAGGAAATTATCTCTTTTATTAATTTTATTTCAGTCTAATGCTTTCTCATTATTAACACAAAGGCTAACCGCACGCCCTAACAATAAGTGTATGTGCAAAAATAAAGATCATGTTCGTTCAACAGCTGAAATCTGTGCGAGGGTTCAGAGGAGAGGAATTTTGAAAATTCTTAATATCCCTACTATTGTGCATAGGATTGAAAATTTGTAGAACCACTCTTATTGAAAATGTCTTGTTCTATAAATATTGTTGTTCTATCTGTAATATTAACCGAGATATTTGAATTTTTTTAGTTTTCGTCATTCATTGAACCCCTCATGCCATATTAACAAGAAGCTGTTATATGTATTATGAATCACATTATTTGAAGCCTAATTACCAAATATTGGTCTCACCGAACATTTACGTTCGGTACAATTTCAAATACGTAACACACGTGGGAAATCTGCTTAGTTAACGCAGCTCCTGCGTGACGGACTTTTTATGTTACTAGCTAATATTGATTTCGCTTTGTTTGTTTCCTGTGTACTTTTCTTATTTGATTTTGTTTTATGATATTTGACACTTTTATAAATGAGAAATCCCCTTTGATAAATGATAATGAATGAATACTGAATTCTTCTTATTGATCAGTCGGGATTCGAACCCACGAGCGCATAGTGCAAGTGCTGCACTTTTATTTAGCGGCTATCATAGTGACTATATATACAGTGGGCGAGATGAGTCACTGTAGTGTTACTATATGTTGGAGCTGGGATAAAACCTTTTAAACGGTGGCAGTGTTCCAACCATCTTCCGGATTCTTCTCTCCCTTGCCAACACTATCCATTCAGTAATGCCACAGAGTATTTAAATATAATCCTGATAGATTCCCGCATTTATTATTCCAAAAGAGATTTATTCCTAGTGCTCTGGCTAAATGCTTTCAGATCGGCTATCGTTTATAATAAATACTCTCTCTCATTTCGGGGAAAAAACAAACAGCTTATAAATTTCTGTAGCTTTCGGCCTTCTTCAAGTTCAAAGAAGGTTTAATGACAGTAATTGTAAAAGTGATAATTCATAAGAGAAATTACAAAACACATTACACACTATAATATTATATATATATATATATATATATATATATATATATATATTTTTTGAAGTGAAAACTTCTTTAGGCACGTTGTGCACCCCGTAAGAAAGCATTTGCGGGAGAGGAAAATGAAGGAAATGAGGAGGAATGAAATCGCGACACCGCCACCGCCACCGCTAGTACTCAACTCAAAGCTAAAGGAGCTTCTTTTCTTCATAACTCCTGAACCAAATTAGCTAGAGTTTTCGTTCGCATACCATTTTAAAGAGGACAAAACCAGCATCATTTCGTTCACAGATACTATATATCTACCATTTTTACTTACATAGATATTTTAATCCGAAGTTTAAATAAATTCGAATATTTAAATAAATTCCGATATTTAAATAAATTCGAATCAAAACTGTTTGTATCCTACTTTAGCTACCATATACCGATTGTATCAGTTTTAGAAATTGGTGATGATGCTGGCAGTGATGATGGTGCAAGAGTTGTTGAAATTATGGATAGAAATTGATTTTTCTGAGTGTACTTAACTTATTTTTGTAAAGCATTTGTAATAATTCTGAAATGTAATTTTTTTCTTTTATGTTAAATAACTGAAATAATTATGTATAGTATTTTATATTGATAAATAAAACAATTCGTGGTACATTATTTTTTTTTATCACTATTATTTTTGTCATTTCATTTTTTCATGTAAAATAGAACATAACTGTTACTTATTGATAAATAACTAAAAATATTTTTAAAATAAGACTTCGTAAAAAAAATGTCTCAGCAATGCCAAAATTGAGCGATCAAAGCTAAAGGAGTTTTCACTTCTACCGGCAGTCCCCTGACTGCTGTTTTTTTTTTTCACTTAACTAAATTTCCCCTATTCACACAGAATCATTAGCATTTCATCTTATAATAAATATTATAATAATTTTAGCACATTTTTCTCAAGGGAAAACAGCTATAAAGGTTACAATCGTGACGAATTTTTGAAAAAGTTTTGCCAATGTCCAACGGCTCTACTTAGAATTTGACGAAACTGAGGTCAGTAAAAATAATTATAATAATAAGAAAATACATTTTTTTTAAAAAAAAAAATCACAAAACACAATATTTAAGCGTTTTATGTAAAACTAAAGATCTATTTCGTCAGTGGTTGGCTGGAAGGGAGTAGTATTAGAGTGGGGGGGGGGATTGGAAATTTTTCACGGATTATTTATTTTTATTTTTATGAGGTTCAACCAGTTTTTCACGACACTATAAACATAAAATCATTTTATTTTCCACATTGACACCCAGTGACTCTGGACTTAACTTGAACGTGTTACTTGAAGATTACCAAGCATTTCACAAGAGAGGGAACGAAGTTTTTGTTGAATGAGTTTATCAATGCCCACGTTGGAATCGAATTCTACTGCATGTTCACTGTTAAAAGATTTTCCTTAAGGGGAAATTTATATTTATATATATATATATATATATATATATATATATATATATATATATATATATATATACATCTTTTAAAGCATTAGCGGTTGCAAGTTTGGTTTGATCGTGACCAAACTGAAATTTATAAGAACGTATCTATTTATAAGAAACGTTTATTCTCATAAAAATAAAAATTATATAATTTAAATTCAGAAATCGGACCACTGGGGGAAATTTTGATATGAAAAATATCTCCTTTATTAAACGTCGTACAGAAAAATTTGCACAAAACTTATCTTATTGTATCAGGATCAATAAAAATCCTTTGCCTGCTACTATTGTTTCAATTTTATGCAAAGTCCACTTTGTAATTTGTCTACTTTTAATTTATTGTTTAGAGAAGTTTTTACCTTTGACACACTTATCTTATCGTTTATTATTTTTATTACTGTACTATTTTTTTAAATTTTCTAATGATTTTGTCCCAGATATGTTTTGTTTTAATGTTTTCCTATTTTTTTTTTATTGTTTTTGTGACGCTAACGAGCTGTTTCTGAAAGTACACTTTGCATAAAATTAAATACAATAGTAGAGGAATAGGCCTTCTTATTGATCCTTATCAATTGGTTCCTCAACCATCCAACATATTCCTGAGATATCATATCTATATGTAAGTGTTTATGAATGTTGTTATACGTTACCTCTGTATTTTTAAATACTAACCAAGATATTTGCAAGAACCACTTTATCAACTTATGTACTGTATAAACTTATGTATCAAATATTGTTTTCATTCATTTTTTTCTGTGTGAGACACGCGCAAATACATGGTATGATAATTCATCAATTAAGATTTTCCGGTCTTGACTCTAAAATGTTTATGGTATTCATAATATTATACGCATGCCTTAATTGTAAAACCATTCTTCACATCTCAGATGCAGATAAAATTTTCTTTTCGGCAGAGGAATAAGTATTTGTACGCAGATAACAAGTCCAGTTTAAAAAAATTAATTTGTCCTATAAAGGGCTGAATGAAATTTGATGCTAGTAAGATGTGAATGGAAGTTGTGAAGGAGGGAGGCGGTGTTAATGTCACTTGGGTAAAGTTTCAATGGGCCAACTTGGGTAATTAATCAGTCTGTAGCACAATCTAGTTAATTTGTAATTTTTTGCTCAATCCATTGCCTTAATCCACCGTTTTCCTTGTGTAGGATATCAATCAACGCCTCTTTGTAGGCTCACAACCCATCTGTTTAATATGTTATGATTGTTTATTATGATTTAATTACACCCCAATGCTGAGTGCTGTCAACAGGTTGTGATAATTGTCAAAAGTTTTGTTTCGATAGCCCGATATCTTCCACAAGGACCCTAATAGTTTTATTCAATATTCAATATATTATACATATTAAATAAATATTTGTTTAAATTTTTAATGAATTATATTTCATTCAGTTATTGAGACAACGAGTTTGTTTTTAACTCAAGGAAAAATTCATTATTTTTATTCATTCGAAATGAATTAGTAACTTACCAAATTAAACTTTACATGGCTTTTTGACCTTTTTAAAACCTTTAAAGTTCAGGTGAACTGAAGTCTTCAAACTTCATTTAAATATAAATTTTATTATATCTACTCCATTAACATTTTTTCAAATTTAATTATTTGTATTTATAGTTACAAATTGTTAATGTTATTTGCTTATTCAAAGTCCTTTCTTTTTTTAAAAAAAAATCTTTGTTGACACGCTATTTCAAAACTAATACACTAATAAAATGTCGGTATTTTATTAAAGTATTTACGAATAATCAAGAATTAATGTATAGAGGCTAATAATTTTCTCTTTATATGTTTTTTTTTATTTAACGTAATTATTGTTAATTTTTTTATAAATAAATTCTACTCCCAAAGTAATTTATATATAACTTATCTGTAATACACTACAAAAGCATATGGTACGCTAACTTCCACGGGACATGCAGACAAATAAACGGCCGTCTTAAAAAGTTACTATGGGAAAGAAAAAAATAAAAAAGTCAGTTACGCAAGGGCTGCGTTAACTAAACAGATTTCCCACGGGGTGTTTTACAACAGATAAATCAACATACTAGTAACAGCGCCGTTAATGTTAAGGGAATAAATACAAACGGTAATAAGAAATCATTCAGTCAATTTACAAGTTAATAATATCTACAACGGAAAGCGTCTGAATTGTAAACAAACAGGGCAGCCAACTTCGCAGCGCTGAATAGATAGAATTATTCTAGACCGGAAAGATGAACAATTAATGAAATATATCTGAATATAACATATTAATTTTATTGAAAACTATTTACTATAGCTAGTGGAGCAATTTGTAATGAATCAGAATAATTTTTATTTCAATGATTCAAGTTTTAGTAATCCAAGAACAAAAGAAGAGGGGGGAGGGGGTCTACAGAACGTATTTGCATGTATCTCGTATAATAAAGGTTTGTAGAAAACAATATTTGGTATTTAACTTGCAATCAAGTGGTTTATGATATAAAAGCTTATTACTAATAATTTATTTATTTATTTATTCTTATAATAATCGCATTTCGCAACAGGGGCGATTTAGCGACGAATCAGTTATTTAATATACAGCATAATAATTAATATATAACATATTTAACATATAACCTATTTAACATATTTAACATATAACCTATTTAACATATAACCTATAACATATTTAACATATAACCTATTTAACATATAACCTATAACATATTTAACATATAACCTATTTAACATATAACCTATAACATATTTAACATATAACCTATTTAACATATAACCTATAACATATTTAACATATAACATAATCAACATATAACCTATAACATATTTAACATATAACCTATTTAACATATAACCTATAACATATTTAACATATAACCTATAACATATTTAACATATAACCTATAACATATTTAACATATAACCTGCAACATATTTAACACATAACATATTTAATATATAACATATTCAACACATATAACATATTTAACCTATAACATATAATTATTATATTTACGTAAGTATGCTCATTTCTGCAAATATTTTCAGTATTGCCCTACATTATAATTTTTTGAAAATGTTGTTTTGTTTCAAGTATTGTAATACGCGGTCTATATACTGGCTACAGTCATGTAGTAATTCAGTCAAAGTGTATGGTAGGTCTATGTGAGTCCTTAGATAGCAGTCAGTAAGTATATGTTTTATAGTAAGTCTACAGTTACAGTGTTGGCAGTAGGGTTCGTCTTCTCCAGTAAGTAGGTAAGTGTGAGTTAGTCGTGAATAGCCAATTCTCAACCTCGTTAAAACTACTTCTCTTCTAATTAGCCTTTTTGAGGAAGGCCATTCACCAAGTGTATGTTTCAGTTCTCGAAATTTGTTATCAGTTGTGGTAAACCAAGTTTTCTGCCATGAATTGAGTATCATTTGTTTTGTTTGGGCTTGAATATCTTGGTATGTACAGTATGTGTTGTTACACATTGAATGTTGAAT
Source organism: Riptortus pedestris (assembly GCA_019009955.1). NCBI lineage: Eukaryota > Metazoa > Arthropoda > Insecta > Hemiptera > Alydidae > Riptortus > Riptortus pedestris. The sequence continues at coordinate 26,650,369 of CM032232.1, forward strand.
CCCCACTCCTAGTGTCTTATTACTAATATAAGACATAATAATAAGACACTAGGAGTGGGGTTTCACTGATCATCAAGCGTCAAACTATAAATTCCAAATATCAAGGTTAACAATCACTAAACGGAAAATATGTATAAAATAATATTTAAAGTAAACATAATTTGCAACAAGATTGCTTCCATACAATTTTTCGTTCCGACATATAGTAACCGAGATATTTAAAATTTTCGAAATTCCTCCCCTCTAAGCCCCCCCCCTCCCCATGATCCTATTTCAGCCATTATCGAACTTGATTTTCTTTTTATATAAAACGACTAAATGTCGAGTTCAGTAACGATTAAACAATAATTCGAGAGGTAACAGGCATATATATATATATATATATATATATATATATATATATATATATAAATATATAAATATATACAGTTTTGAACGAACCTCGTTTTCTTCATCTCCTGGGTAGGATCGATGGACATTTGATGAAAAACTTCGAAAATCACGTCATGAGTGCGACCTCAATAGCTGCTTTCTCTTAAGGGTAATCTGCTGAAACCATGATAATGATATAGCTTGGGAGATAAATTCCTTTACTGAAGAGGTACTGCAGTATAAAAATCATTTAAAACAAATATTTAAATACAATATGAATATGTCTAAATACCATGTTTTACTTTCTTTAACGTGTACTATTGATTTCTATTATTTTTTAGTCGAATAATTTTGTAATTGGTTGTTGAAAAAAGTGAAAATTTCAAATAGGAAAACTACCGCATTTTATTCTCTTGAAAAACGTAATCCCTATCCGTAGATCTCCACCTCAATAAATTGAGAATAGTTAATGTTAAAATTAACAATAACTTCTTATTTTAATTCATTCAGAACTTATTCAAAGATATTATATAAAATAACTAGCTCAGATACCCGGCTTCGCTCGGGAATTCTTTTGAGGCTGAATGGTGATGATATTTTTTTGGCAAGGCTTTACTTTGTACAATATTTTGACATTTCCCCTTCCCAGTGTTTAGTGTAAATACCCGTCGTTTCTGTGGATTTGTTAATATTAAAATTATTTTTTATGTAAGAATTTACTGTCCTCCATATTGTCATATTTCCTGTTTTCTGTGCATTATGCATAGATTTGAATTATTAAGCACAAAATATTAACATACATTTGAATTAATTTTTCCCGGTGAGGTTCCTAGTAGTTCCAAAGAATTGATGAGCAAATTTCGCTAAATAACAAAATAAACAACTTCTGTTATGTGCATATTTGCCGAAAATGCAACAGGAAACGAAATATCACTATTATTAATTTCAGACCTTCCTTATAACCCCCACTCCTGCCCGTCCCTCGAAATGTTCGTATGGCTTATTATAAGGAAGGCGTTAGTGCTAATACACATACTGAGTGTTTTATTTAGTTCGGTTGAGTTTTTTGTGCCAAATAAAATTGTTTACTCCCGCTATAATTTTTAGCGTATAACGCCTTTATACTTCGGTATACGACGATAGTGTATATAAAAAAAAGTTTCTCTAAATAACAAAATAAACAACTTTTGTTATGTGCATATTTGCCGAAAATGCAATAGGAAACGAAATATCACAATTATTAATTTCAGGTCTTCCTTATAACCCCCACTCCTGCCTTTCCCTAGAAATTTTAGTCTGGCTTATTATAAGGAAGGCGTTAGTACTAATTCCCATACCGAATTTGGTTTAGTTCGGTTGAGTCTTTTGTGCCAAATAAAATTGTGGACTCCCTCTATACTTTTTAGCGTATAACTCATTTATACTTCCGTATACGGCAAAAGTGCATATAACAAAAGTTACTCTAAATTACAAATAAAAAAATTAAAAGCAGTCAGGGGACTGCCGGTAGAAGTGAAAACTCCTTTAGCTTTGATCGCTCAATTTTGGCATTGCTGAGAAATTTTTTTTAGGAAGTCTTATTTTAAAAATATTTTTAGTTATTTATCAATAAGTAACAGTTATGTTCTATTTTACATGAAAAAATGAAATTACAAAAATAATAGTGATAAAAAAAAAATAATGTACCACGAATTGTTTTATTTAACAATATAAAATACTATACATAATTATTTCAGTTATTTTACATAAAAGAAAAAAATTACATTTCAGAATTACTACAATTGCTTTACAAAAATAAGTTAAGTACACTCAGAAAAATCAATTTCTATCCATAATTTCAACAACTCTTGCACCATCATCACTGCCAGCATGTTCACCAATTTCTAAAACCGATACAATCGGTATATGGTAGCTAAAGTAGGATACAAACAGTTTTGATTCGAATTTATTTAAATATCGGAATTTATTTAAATATAAATATTCGAATTTATTTATTTAAATATTCGAATTTATTTAAACTTCGGATTAAAATATCTATGAAAATAAAAATGGTAGATATATAGTATCTGTGAACGAAATGATTCTGGTTTTGTCCTCTTTAAAATGGTATGCGAACGAAAACTCTAGCTAATTTGGTTCAGGAGTTATCAGGAAAAGAAGCTCCTTTAGCTTTGAGTTGAGTACTAGCGGTGGCGGTGGCGGTGTCGCGATTTCATACTTTTTTCCTCTCCCGCAAATGCTTCCTTACGGGGTGCACAACGTGCCTAAAGAAGTTTTCATTTCAACAACTTTTGTTATGTGCATATTTGCTGAAAAAGCAATAGGAAACGAAATATCGCTATTCTTAATTTCAGGCCTCCTTTATAACCACCACTCCTGTTCGTCTTAGAGAATATTAATATAGCCTAAAGTCTAAGTTGGGCTAGTAGTAATATACTTTACTAGTTTCATAAAATTAGGTTCAGCCAGTTATGAGTGATAAGGTATCAAACAGACAAAACAAAACAAAATGTAGTTATGGTGTATATGACATGTGAAACGAAAAGTTATTGTGAAATTTCGCGAAAAACATTAATGTACAGACAGAGGTTACAATTTTATATATATATATATATAGATTATTTTAATTTTTCATCATCAAATATTTTTATTTTTTATTATTAATTATTTATTTAACAGAGTTTTTTAAATATTATCATATGGTACTTGTTTCCAGCGATGGATGTTTCTATACATTGCTAAAAGCTTTTCGACCATAATGACTAACAACAATAATAACATCATTTAAACAATATACTTTTAAACATAAATCAATATATTAGCAAATACCCTTCAGGGAAATCAGCTATTAAGGTCTTACTCATGACGCGATTTTCGAAACATTTCCTCAAATGTCCATCTATCCTGCCCCTTGGAGATGACTAAAATGAGGTCCGTTCAAAATTTTATATCTACACACACACACACACACACGCACACACACACACATATATATATATATATATTTATATATATGTATGTATGTGTGTGTGTCTGTTAACGCTCTAGCCATCGTAATTTTTGTTTGATTGTAGCCAATCTTAATATATAACGTTTTATGCAAAAATAAAGATCAGGTTTGTTAATGACTAAAATCGGACCTGCAGGGGGGATTTAGAGGGGGGAATTTTGAAATTCTTAATATTTCCGTTATTATGCATCTAATCCAAAAAATGTATAGAATCCATCTTATAGCAAATGTAATGGTCTATAAAGGTTGTTATGTACGTTTTACCACTAACTTTAATATTAACCAAGATGTTTGCATTTTTTAGTAATCGGCCTTTAGTAAACCTCCTTCCTACTCATGCCATATTAGCAATACGCTATTATATTATGTATATATCACTTTATTCGAATCATAAATACCAATTATTGTTCTCATTGAACTTTTAATCTTTGAGACAAATGTAAATACGTGAGCACGTGGGATATCTGCTTAGTTAACGCAGCTCGTGTCTAAGCTTTGTGTCGCACTTTTAGCAGTTTTCCCTTAACCCTTCACAGGCAAGGTTTTTGATAATTACAGTTCAGGCTAGGTGGGTCATGGGTGACCCGATCATATTTATAGCAGTATTCTTTCATATTACATATCCTAGGAGGTACTTAAAAATAAAATTAAATAAAGGAAAACACAGTTTATAAAGTTTATTGTACTTAACGATATACACGAGTCTATAAAAATTCAACATGTGAAAGATAAATGAGTTCATTTTTATTAATGTAAGGAAAAAGGATCATCCATTACAGCAAAATAAGTCGTCCATGGTGAGGTTGTGTAATGTGCCTCCTCTCAAGAGCAAGCCAAGTAATTCTGTTGTTTCTAATGTATTGGTTTCTCCAATGTACCACTGTTTGGAGGCAAATGTTTTGGCCCTGGTTGCGATTTCCTCATTAGTGAAAGTAGTAATTTTCTCTATCATTTCATGTGAAAATAATAAGAAAAGACATTCCTACTCTCCGCGGGTATTTCCGGCACTATTCTTGGTCATTGGGAATTTCAACAAATTTCGAGAGGGTGTTCTCGAAAAGGGATACCGTAAAGGTTTGTCTATCCATATTGTTTCCTAAGAAGAAATTTCACTCATTATGAGTAACTTGGAACATTTCCTCATCAAAATCATCCTCAGGAAGTGGATGAAACTCATCATTGACGCAGTCATCATTTACCAACTCTGGATTTTCATCTTCACTGGCTGAATCCTGGAAATCATCATCAGGTTCTTCTGCTCGTTGTCGCTCAAGCTCTTGTAGAATTTCCTCAGCAGTCCTAAATAAAACATTTTCAGATGCCATTCTGTTACAGAAACTTTTCAGTTGTGTTGAACAGTTGAGCAGTCAGTTCAATAAATTTAAAAAAAACATAAATTTACAGAAAAAAATTGATTAATATAAGTGCATGAAAAGCAAGGCGGGTCATATGTGACCCAGGATCGAGGTTTCTAGAGTACAGGAAGAAACAGGCTTAATATTATAGTCAAGACCACTCAGCTTCCCTCCTAGATGTCAGGAGCAATACTCAGAAGGAGGGATTTTTGCAAACCCACACTCCTTCTTCTCCTATTTCCCCCCTTAAAACATTTTAAACACCCTCTGGGTCACCAGCGACCCAGCCTTGCCTGTGAAGGGTTAAGGGGGAACTCCTCCAAAATTACAAAAAACATTCATGGGAAAGGAGATATTAGATATGGCTTTCTAATGAAATAAATTTAACTGAAGTGTTCCAGGCATTTTGTTTTGTCAGTTTAATGAGATTACAAGATGGCTGTCACACCAATTTTTTCTCATATAATTTGGTTAATTACTCTAAAATTTGTAAAAGACTTAATTAACTCGGTGGAAAGAAGACTCGTTAATTAATAAAGAGTGTTTATTGGCAATAAAGTGTGACAAAGAATAATGTCCTTTATGTTAATTGTAACTACAACTTAATCCCATTAGTTATCCAAAGCCTTCCTTTATTAATCTCTGGAAGTAAATTATCCTCTATATCTTCCCTCTTCCTCTAATATCACCCCTATTAAATATCTCTCTCACTCTCCTTTAATATTCCCACGGGTCCTTTTAATATAAATTAGAACTTTATATTCGTGAGCGAGCAACTCGGAGGACGGCAGGTTTTTACGAGCTCATTCATCCGTCGGTATATGGGCTTCCCAAAAGGTTTTATCGTACTAGTCCGTGCTTCCGCCGAGTGGTTTTAGAGCGCCCTCTCTCTGTATGTATATTGAATTATGGAAAAGTATGACTAACTTACTGCGATAAAGCAAAAATTATGACCGGTATTTAGTCGGCAGAGAATATTAATGTGATATATGACCAAGTAATAAATAACAGACACTATATGGAGAGTTTTATATTTTTTATTTAGTGCCCCATTGTTCCCATCCGGATTTTATAGGCTCACACTAAACCAGTAGCCCTTCTATATATTCAAAAAGTCCGCCACGCAGGGGCTGCGTAAACTAAGCAGATTTCCCACGTAAAGTTTTATAATATTGAAATTTCAGAATAGAGAGTCAAACGGTTATGGGAAGGACCCGAACTAGATCTTGACGGAAACTCACGACTAGACCCGAAGTTAGCCGATCTCATCTCAAAAGCTGAAAACAGAAAAATGCAAATATCTCAGTTAATATTCAAGATACAGAATAAATGTATATAACATTATTTATAGTAAATGTAATTTGCAATAAGATTGATTCTATATAATTTTTCGATCCGACGTATAGTAACGGAGATATTTCGAATTTTCGAAAATCCTCACTTTTAACCCCCCCCCCCACTGCTTCGATTTCAGCCATTAACGAGCTTGATCTATATTTTTGGATAAGACGTTTAAATATCGAGTTTGGTATCGACCGCTAGAGCGCTAACAGACAAATATATATATATGGGTATATATATATGTATATACAATTTTGAAAAGACCTCATTTTCGTCATCTCCTCCTGGGTAGGATCGATGGACATTTGAAGAAATTTTTCGATACTCGCGGCATGAGTACGACCTCAATAGCTGATTTCCCTTAAGGGACATCTGCTAAAATTCGATAGGTGACACATTTGAAAAAAAATTCAGTACTTATCCGCTATTGAGTCGCCACTCACTTTAAGACTATTATTAAACCATAATTAAAATAAAATCACTTTATTATTTAAAATAATACTTCCAGAAATCTTTAATGAGAAAATGGCTAAAAGGAGTCCACTCATTATTTGCAGATAAAATATTTTTGGTTCCAAAACCACTTATCGCTAATCGCTGTTATAGCCAACCTTTAGTGTGCAAATACGTTCGCGGGCCGCTTTAGAAAGTGGTGTTCATAATTTTTAACGATAGATATCAGACATGAAATTATAACCACAATGTAATCATAATACAATTTATTAAAATAACAATATGAAATGAAAAAAATAGGTATAACATTATAATTAAATCGTAAAATAGGAAATATTAGAAACAACGAAAGTTAAATAGTGACACCGAAATCAAGGAGCTTGAAACTAGGAAAAAAATCCATCTATGTTTAGATTAATTCCACTGACACAAAGAACAAAAATGAATTTTCCAAATTATCGTCAGTCAGCCTTGTACGATGTTTTGATTCATTGGCTTTCATCAATGAAAAGAACTGTTCGCATTTATAAGTACTGCCAAACGCACAAATCCCTCCTCATTTACTAGTAAGTAGTAAAATATTTTGGTTTAGTTGTGTTTTTCAAGATGTCTTGCGGGGCCGGATCAACCTTACCGCGGGCCGGTGGTTGCCTACGTATGCTATAGACTGTTCATACTTGACTAGGTTATCTTAGTCATTCTGTTTCTTCTGTTATCAGAAAATGAGTGATGGTTTCTTACCACCACTTGGTGACCGTTCATTATTGCACCACTTGGTTGGAGCTACCTTGCACAGTTCATGTGGCAGATTATGGCCGGGGACGACCGCTTTATGCGGCTACTCCGCGACATCATCCAGTTTTGGGTTGACTCTAATTTATAATTAAATTTTCTCTTAAATTTATTCTGTCAAATAAATTCTGGAAGTGTTATTTTAAATAATAAAGCCATTTTTATTAGCAGATTTCCCTTAAGGGAAATCAGCTATTGAGGTCGTACTCATGACGCGAGTTTCGAAAAATTTCTTCAAATGTCCATCGATCCTACCCAGGAGATGACGAAAATGAGGTCCGTTCAAAATTATATATATATATCTATATATATATATATATATATATGTATATATATATATATAGATAGATAGATATATATATATTTGTCTGTTAACGCTCTAGCGGTCGCAATTTTTGTTTGATCTTTTCCAAACTCGGAATTTAATCGTTTTATGTAAAAAGGAAGATCAAGTTCGTTAATGGCTGAAATCGGACCAGTGGGAGGGGGGGTTTAGAGGGGGGGTTTTCGAAAATTCGAAATATCTCCGTTACCATACGTCGGATCAAAACTTTGTATAGAACCAATCTTATTGCAAATTAAATTTACTATAAATATTGTTCTACACATTTATTCTGTATCTTTAATATTAACCGAGATATTTGGATTTGTATTGTGAGTGTGGTCGGCTATGTTAGGAGTTTCCGCCGAGCGCCCTAGCGCTAGTGTGTCCGTTTTACTAACTATTCGTCCTCCGGAGACTTGGTGATTACTAGGCAGATTTCTCTCTTGTAAAACTTCACGTGGGAAATCTGCTTAGTGTACGCAGCCCCTGCGTGACGGACTTTTTTTTAAATTATGATTTAATAATCGTCTTTAAATTGGTTGCTTCCCGATAAGCGATAAGTACCGAAATTTCTACAGAAATCGCAGCAACTTCGAGAGCAACCTAAATAGTTGAGCTCCCTTAAAAAAAAAATCGATAACAAACAAATTAAAAATCGCTGATTCTGTGATTGGGATCATAAAATTTTAATAAACACAATTTAAAAATTTTTTTTTAAAGTCCTTTCCGGTATTTTTTTAATACGTAAATTTTAGGTTTTCATTATTCCAATTAACGTTTTGACCCCCCCCCCCTTCCTGTGATTTGATTAGTTTCATCGTGACGTGTGTTTGTACTCCTCACTCCTAACCTAGCTTCAGAATGCTAAAATTTCAAATTTAGAACTATTGAAGAATTTAGTTGTGCACCTCTTTTAGAGTAATAGTAACGCAATTATTTAAAAATGTTCAAACTAACAACTTTTAACTGGGCCTCATATTTGAGATAATTTTAACTTTCAATATCTAGCAAGGTTTGTTTTTTTTTATTTTAAACAAAGTTTCTTTTTGATGATTATCAAAAAACAAGACTCAAAAATCTTGGCATTATTGTGGTTTTGCGTATATTTTCCCTTGAGTACCCGCCAGGTCGAAAAATCAACTAGTCAACTTGGTCATATGATTTATTATTATTATTTTCCTGTTTCGACCCATTGAGGAACACTAGAAACTCTTTATGATCTGTTGTTCTTTTTATTTTTCCAATGATTTTTAATTCTTCCACTGTTGGACACGTATTTCTTCTCTCCGTTTGGCTGATTTCGTAGTTAGATCTAATTAAGTTTCTGAATGGTTTTCAGTCTTCCGTGCCTGTCAATTTTATCTTAGCTTTTTCTAGGTCAATTTTGACTCGTTTGGCCCATGTTGTTGTACATTTTAGCGTTTCAGAAGGTGTACCAGGATGTTCTTGGCAAGTCGGATGATGTTCAATCTCAGGATGTCTCAAAATAATTTCAGTTGGCGTTAACGGAAGTACGACTAACTGCTGGAGTAGTTTTCTCTAGCTGTGTGTGAATGTAGTTTATAACCTTCCTCTGATAGTTTGGGACCGAGGATTGTTTATATTCATTCAAAAAATGTATTCTTGTCATTTTCAAGGTCAATTTATATCCTAATTCTGTTTTGAATATGAACAGAAATAACAGATTTTTGAAAATATATTGACGTGAATATTTGAACGTTCTATTCTGGGCAAAAATAGGCAAAGGAAGTTATGCCTTGCTAGTCACCACAAAGGGAGTAGTTTCTCTGATAACTGGAGCTGAATGGAATCCGCCGCATCTGTTTATGAATGAAATGAGTCTCTCGTAGAATCGGGTCGCTGTTATCACTATATATTGATAAGACAGCGAACGAACATATGTTCCCAGTCTCAGATACAAGCCTAGGCAAACAGGTCTAACCATTTATTCCAGTAAAATTAGCAAATTTTAACGTAAACATTTACGAATTGATTTCATACTGGGTTGTATCGCAAGAAAAACCAGCTATTGAAATTTTACTTATATTGTACGTTAGATTTCGAAAAATGTCTTCAAATGTACAGCGCCAAGGAGATATGAAAATGAGGTCCGTTAAATTTATATAAATTACATCTTTTGCCTAAGCAATTACGCTATCCGAAAAAAAAAAGTTGTTGAAAGCTGTATTCTCCCAGTGGAACCTATGGAGCCCATATAATGGTCCTTGACAAGGGAACTGGTAAATAAACTCACAATTTAGTGGCACAGAAGGGTCATGGCGAATACAAGGAGAAACGAACGGGTAATGTTCTAAGGCAGCTGGGTGGCTTGTGATCTTTGGTGCAGACTGAATGGGCATCATATGGGAGGAAGAGAAAAGAGGGCAGGCAAAGGAGAAGATGGAAGGATTCTTTCAAGATAACTATAGGCCCCGATGGTGGAAATTGGCAGGAAATAGGATAACGGTAAGAAATGGTTGAAGATCATTGAGCTTTCCAGTAGGTCTGGAAAGCATAGATAATTGAATGGGAAGGCCCTTGACATAAGAGGATTATTTGAAACAATAGCGTTTCAGCATGTATGTAAAAAATTCCATCACGAAGGGCCTGCGTTAACTAAGCAGATATCCCACGTGAAGTTTAGCATTAGTGAAATCTGCATACTGGTAACACCACACCATAAGTAAATACAAAGGTTAATGAGAAATCTTTCAGTTAATTTTAATAAACTCCCAACTGAAACGACTTCTGAATTGTAAGAATAATTTATATTTTAAGAACTCAAATTTTAGTAGTCCAAGAACTAAAGAAGGGGGGAGGGCGGATTGAACAGAACGTATTTGCATAAATCTCACAAAGTAACGAAGGGTTAGAAACTAAAGGTTAGGTTACAAGCTTTCCGCCAGAGCCGACTTACGAAAACGGCCGAACTAACCCAAACAACACCCGACCACAGACTTCATAAAAATGCAAATATCTCGGTTCATATTCAAGATACAGAATAAATGTCTATGAGCAACATTTATAGTAAATTTAATTTGCAATAAAATTGGTTTTATACACTTTTTCGAATCCGATGCCTAATAACGGAGATATTTCGAATTTTCGAAAATCCCCCCTCTAAACCCCCTCCCTCTGGTACGATTTCAGCCATTAACGAACTTGAATCTGTATTTTTACACAAAACGGTTAAATATCGAGATTCGTTACGATCAAACAAAAATTTCGACCGCTTGAGCAGTAACAGACAATATATATATATATATATAATATATATATATATATATATATTATATATATATAATTTTTGAAATGGACCTCCTTTTCGTCATCTCCTGGGTAGGATCGATGAACATTTTAAGAAATTTTTCGAAAATTGCGTCATGAGTACGACCTCAATAGCTGATTTCCCTTAAGGGAAATCTGCTTAAAGGTAATAGCTAGGTTGAAGATGTCTTCAAACAGCCTATATACATAAATCTAACATGATAGAGATCCATTCAAAACAATATTTGCTGTTTAGGCTTGGAATTTTTCATATTTGGATATTTTTAATAGTGTAAAGACAAAAAGTCCGTCACGCAGGGGCTGCGTAAACTAAGCAGATTTCACACGTATAGGTTTGTAATAGAGAAATTTCACGAGAGCCGAGCAATCAAGGAAACGACCGAACGAGCTTTTGGCGGGAAAGTCACTCTCGTCCGTTAGCCGTCGATTTAATAAAAATGCAAATATCTCAGTTAATATTCAAGTTAGAGAATAAATGTGTATAACAATATTTATAGTAAATGTAATTTGCAATAAGATTGATTCTGTAAAATTTTTCGATCAGACGTATAGTAACGGAGATATTTTAAATTTTCGAAAATCCTCCCCTCTAAACCCCCCCCTCCCACTGGTCCGATTTCAGCCGTTAACGAACTTCATCTTTCTTTTTACATAAAATGACTAAATATCGAGTTTGGTAACGATTAAACAAAAATTGCGACCGCTAGAGCGGTAACAGACAAATATATATACAGTTTTGAACATACCTCATTTTCGTCATTTACTAGGTAAGATCGATGGACATTTGAAGAAATATTTCGAAAATTCCGTCATGAGTACAACCTCAATAGCTGATTTCCCTTAAGGGAAATCTGCTAAAAGTAGGCGTTACTGAAAGCTGCAGGGTATTTATTAACAGTATACAAGGTGTCCCGTATATGGGGGCCAAAATTGAAATATATTCTATGCCGTTAGAGATTTCGCAAAATTACAAATGACCAAAGTTTCATTTTCGTCATCTCCTGGGTAGGACATCTGAGAGAATTTTTCCAAAATCACGTCAAGAGAACAATCTCAATTACTGATTTCCCTTAAATGAAATCTGCTAAAATTGAGGGAATATGTGGTGGCGTGGTTATTCTATAAGTTCCCCTATTCCGTTTATATGAGAGTACCCCACAATAAATGTATATTGAAAATAGTCCGTCACGCAGGAGCTGCGTAAACTAAGCAGATTTCCCACGTGAAGTTTTACAATAGAGAAATTTCGACTTTTCGAAAATCCTCCCCTCTAAACCCCCCCCTCCCACTGGTCCGATTTCAGCCATTAACGAACTTGATCTTCCTTTTTACATAAAACGATTAAATTCGGAGTTTGGTAACGATCAAACAAAAATTGCGACCGCTAGAGCAGATAGACAAATATATATATATATATATATATATATATATATATATATATATATATATATATATATACAGTTTTGAACGGACTTCATTTTCGTCATCTACTAGGTAGGATCGATGGACAATTGAAGAAAAATGTCGAAAATTCCGTCAATGGAATCTGCTAAAATGGGCATAATTCCATTTGAGATCAGAATTTTTAGAGAGTCATTTCTCCGTAGCCTGTAAAAACCATCCTAATAACTACAGTGAATTTCATTTTTTTGTAAACTGTCATGAATCCGCGGTAATGGGGCTGTTGTTCCCCTTTGAAGTCGGGACAGAGAAGCACGACACCCTTGTAATTCAATCCTCTCACTCCAATCACCTCTTTGATTACATTAGCCCTTAATCACTCTGATTACAACAGTCTCATTATCAATCATCAACCATGAGAATATGTACATAAATTCACCAATCATACGCTGTAAATTGGTGTTTCGTGAACCGTTTTCCGATCATTGTCTAACAAAATTAATTACTTAAAAACTTAAACATGGAATGCATTTCAAACTAAAGTAGTGAAACAAATGTTGAATAATATGACAGATTAACCATCCTAATTTTCAGTTCCTGATATACAGCAGATTTCTAACTTTCTGGTATAAGATACTGTTCTTATCTCACCGAATATTCACAATTTCTAAGTAAAAAGTCCGTCACGCAGGGGCTGCGTAAACTAAGAAGATTTCCCACGTGAAGTTATACAATAGAGAAATCTCTATACGAGGGCCGAACAGTTACGGCAAAGGGCCGAACTAGCTTTTGGCGGGAAATTCAAAAATACGTTATCGGCCCGAATTTAATAAAAATGCAAATATCTCGGTTAATATTCAAGATAAGGAATAAATGTATATAAAAATATTTATAGTAAATTTAATTTGCAATAAGATTGATTCTGTACAATTTTTCGATCCGACGTATAGTAACGAAAATATTTCGAATTTTCTAAAATCCTCCCCTTTAAACCCCCCTTCTCACTGGTCCGATTTCAGTCGTAAAGTAACTTGATCTTTCTTTTTACATAAAACGACTGAATATCGAGTTTGGTAACGATCAAATAAGAATTACGACCGCTAAATCGGCCACAGAAAACTATAATAATTTTTAGTGAACCTCATTTTCTTTATTTCCTAGATATGATCAATGGACATGTGAGAAATGTTTTCGATAATGGCATCCTCCATAGATCTGATTTCCCTTCAGACAAATCTGTTAATTTATAAATTAGGTTATTCAGGAAATAGTTTTGTGGCTCCTCACAATTTATTTTAAAAAACACTGAGCGCATTCAGGAATTTACATTCCCATTATCAGAGCGTAAGACCTATCAAGAAAGGTGCAGCTGTGATAAACTCTGGCGATGCACTCACATAAAAAAAATAACAATAAAAAAAAAGCAGTCAGGGGACTGCCGGTAGAAGTGAAAACTTCTTTAGCTTTGATCGCTCAATTTTGGCATTGCTGAGAAATTTTTTTTACGAAGTCTTATTTTAAAAATATTTTTAGTTATTTATCAATAAGTAACAGTTATGTTCTATTTTACATGAAAAAATGAAATGACAAAAATAATAGTGATAAAAAAATGCCTTACAAAAATAAGTTAAGTACACTCAGAAAAATCAATTTCTATCCATAATTTCAACAACTCTTGCACCATCATCACTGCCAGCATCATCACCAATTTCTAAAAGTGATACGATCGGTATATGGTAGCTAAAGTAGGATACAAACAGTTTTGATTCGAATTTATTTAAATATCGGAATTTATTTAAATATTCGAATTTATTTATTTAAATATTCGAATTTATTTAAACTTCGGATTAAAATATCTATGAAAGTAAAAATGGTAGATATATAGTATCTGTGAACGAAATGATGCTGGTTTTGTCCTCTTTAAAATGGTATGCGAACGAAAACTCTAATTTGGTTCAGGAGTTATGAAGAAAAGAAGCTCCTTTAGCTTTGAGTTGAGTACTAGCGGTGGCGGTGTCAGGATTTCATACTTTTTTCCTCTCCCGCAAATGCTTCCTTACAGGGTGCACAACGTGCCTAAAGAAGTTTTCACTTCAAAAATAAAAATGAAAACAGTAATAAAAATGAATTGATAAATTATGAACTGAAGCCATAGCGAAGTAATTTTGCTCTCCATATATTTAAAAGAACTGAACTAATAATATTGATTTCTCTTTGAATTGAATTTATTTCATTGTCATTATTCTTTAGAAAAGCGTGACTGGTTTTGTTTACAAAAAACCTGCTGCTGCGTAAACTAAGCAGATTTCCCACGTGAAGTTTTACAATATAGAAATTTCACGAGAGCCAAACAGTTACGAAAACGGCCGAACTATCTTTTGCCGGAAACCCACGACTAGGACCAAAGTTAGCCGATCTCATCTCGTCCGTTATGTGCACTCACATTATATAAATGCAAATATCTCGGTTAATATTCAAGATAAAGAATAAATATATAAAACAATATTTAAAGTACATTTAATTTGAAATAAGATTTATTCTATACACTTTTTCGGTCCGACTTATAGTACCGGAGATTTTTCGAATTTTCAAAATTCTCTCCCTTCAAACCCTCTCTCCCCTGGTCCGATTTCAGCCATTAACGAACTTGATCTTTCTTTTTACATAAAACGACTAAATATCGAGTTTGGTAACGATCAAACAAAAATTTCGACCGCTAGACCGGTAACAGACAAATATATATAGATTTTTATATATATATATATATATATATATATATATATATATATATATAAATTTTTGAACGGACCTAATTTTCGTCATCTACTGGGTGGGATCGATAGACATTTGAAGACAAATTTCGAAAATCGCGTCATGAGTACGACCTCAATAGCTGATTTCCCTTACGGTAAATCTGCTAAAAGTACTCAAAAAATTAACAAATTCTTCACTAATCCTAGTAAAACAACACTTAAAACAATATCAGTTATAATTTAATATATATATATATATGTGTGTGTGTGTGTGTGTGTGGTGTTTTAAAATGACCGTTTTTGCAAATTTTCCTTAAGGGTTAATTAGTTATTGAGTTCGTAATCATTAAGAGATATTCGAAAAATTTTCACAAATGTCCTTCGATCCTACCTATGACATGAAAAAAACAAGGCCGGTTCAAAAATTATATATATATACAAAGGGCTGTGTAAGGTGGAAGGAAGTAAAAAAAATATATAGGAATTAAATATTGTTATAATTCATATATAAACTTTTCCACTGTCAAATTTTATGTCTTAACTTTTAACTCATTAAAGAAATTTGGAGTTTGATAATGAACAGAATCAGCCCAAAGGGAGTGTAAGGGGTTGTTTATAAGGGTATTACAAAAAAATCGAAATATGGATGGGTATTTAAAAAGAAAAAAATATTAAAAATGGCACCATATATACAATCTAAAGAGGTGGTCTCCCTTCGAGGAAATTAGTTGGAATAAGAGAATTTAAAGGCAGAGGTGAATAAAAATGAATAAAACAAAAAGCTGGAAAGACTAAATGACGCAGGTAGTGGATGAAAGGGACAGGAGAGGAGGAGGGTGGGTTGACAGGCCTGTTTTTGACATTGCCACAAGCACCTGTTGCCTTCAGCTGCAGCTACCTGTCAACAAGCTCCCCCTGGGCCTCTCAATCAAACACAATAATTAGGTAATACCTCAATCCTATACCTCACCAGGAGCCGTTTTACAACTGAATATTTTAACAAACGTTCGTAAAACTCTTTTCCGGAGTTGTTTTTATTTGACGGAAAATTTAACTGTTATTTTCATCATAATTTTAAAGGTAGTTAATCGTACTGAAGAGAAGTAAGCCCGGAAAATTCCTTTTTCCTGGCCAATAGGGATTCATTTAGTGACGAAATCAATAAATAAAATCTTTAGCCCCTTAGGAGCACATATTGAAAGATTAAAAACAACAAAAACAGGAAATAGTAACTTGAAAAATAACCATTTATTACACATTTTTTAGGTGCTAGTTGGTGAAGGAGTTATTATCTCAGGTAAGAAAAGTGAGGCCTTGTTCCTTCACGGTTGTTTATTCTATGCATCAGCGAGCTTCCAGATCATACGCTCCATTATCAGTGCCCTCTTCACAAGGATGATACTGGAACCAAGTGAGTCTGGGGGAATTCTTGGCTCCAGTAACATCCTTATTGTATTTACAAGCCCTTCGGCCTTACCCGCTAACGGCTTGTAATATTTTAAGAGAGGTGCTGGTTCATGTAAATTGTATATGATTTGATACCGGAGGACCAAGTTGATGTATAAGACGGTTATTACTATTAATATTATATTGGATAATTACACGATATTGGGGGGTGGACTATTGCAGGGCAGATATGTGTTAGTATGTTAGTAGATTAATGATTACTTCAAGGGATGCTGATGAAATTGTGATGATGTTCTCGATGCTGCTCTGGTGCTCTCCCTCCATCCTGGCCAATTCAGGTAATTCTTCATAAAAATGAAAATATCTCGGTTTATGTTCAAGATAGAGGATAAATGTATATAACAGTATTTATAGCATATTTAATTTTCATTAAGATTGGTTCTGTACAAATTTTCGATCCGATGCATAATAACGGAGATATTTCGAATTTTCGAAAATCCCTCCTCTAAACTCCCCCTCCCTCTAGTCCGATTTCAGCTATTAACGTACTTGATCTGTCTTTTTACATAAAATGGTTAAATGTCGAGTTTCGTAACGATCAAACAAAAATTGTGACTTCTAGAACGTTAACCGAAGCCGGGTATCTGAGCTTGTAGATATATCATTTTGAACGGACCTCATTTTCTCCCCCTGGATGCTCCTTCGTTAACTCACTCATATTGGTTCCTAGGAATGGTGTGAGAAACTAAAAACTGCTGCCACTAAAATGAGAGGCTCTACTCCCTCCTCTGCTGTCCTATTCACTCGACTGTCTCAGCCTGTCTCCTTTATCTCTTGCCCTTTGAACCCAAGGATATCCTCTCAGGTAGTGGTTACACAAGTACGCAATAGAGCTCAGCACTCGTCAGGGGGCATCCTTGGTTGGCCTAGTTGATAACAGATGGGGCTAGTGTAGTTTTATTACCGCTTCAATTTTTAAATTGAACACTTATAAAGAGGGCACTGATGATGGAGCGTATGATCTGACAGTGCTCTGTTGCATAGAATAAACAACCCTGAAGGAACGAGGCCTTACTTTTCCTACGTGAGATTATCATTTTTTTAACGGCCAATTCAGGTAATTCTCTTGTAATTAAAATGAAATAATTTATATAAGTGGGTAATTAGAAAATGAAGGTAACAACAATTAGATCAATTAAGATCTAAATAAAACCGCGCTAGGAAAATAAGTTGGTAAGAGATAGACTGGGTTAACTGCACTAAACATTGTGTTTAAAAAAAGTTCGTCACGCAGGGGCTGCGTTAACTAAGCAGATTTCCCATGTGAAGTTATACAATAGAGAAATCTGCCAATAACAACTGTTGTAGTAAGAAACCTCTAAGCCTAAAACATTATTTAGGGTGTAATAACCCAGTAGTTTCTAGCCCCAACAACCATTTAACCCAACCTCGCAACCTATTCACGAGGGACGATAGTTATGGAAACGGCCGCCAGAGCTCTCGGCGGAAACTCCGAACAGCCTATAGACCACACGCAGAATACAAATGCAAATATCTCGGTTAATATTCAAGATACAGAATAAATGTATATAACATTATTTATAGTAAATTTAATTTGCAATAAGATTGGTTCTATACAATTTTACGATCCGATGCATAATAACGGAGATATTTTGAATTTTCGAAAATCCCCCCTCTAAACCGCCCTTCCCACTGGTCCGATTTCAGCCGTTAACGAGCTTGATCTTCCATTTTACATAAAACGAATAAATACCGAGTTTGGTGACGATTAAACAAAAATTGCGACCGCTACAGTGTTAACAGACAAATATAAATATATATATATTTATATATATATATATATATATATATATATAAATATATATATAAATTTTTGAACGGACCTCATTTTCGTCATCTCCTGGGTAGGATCGATGGACATTTGAAGAAATTTTTCGAAAATCGCGTCATGAGTACGACCTCAATAGCTGATTTCCCTTAAGGAAAATCTGCTAAAAAAAAAAAAAAAAAAGTCCGTCACGCAGGGGCTGCGTAAACTAAGCAAAATTTTTAAAAAACTGGTATATAACGTGCTGATGATCTCAACACACAATTTGTTCCCTATTTCTCCCGTAATAAGAAGCTTATTTAAACAGGAATTAAATGAAAAGAGTGATATTAAATAATTTGTGACTCTGTTAGTCAATGTAAAAAATCGTATGAGCAGGAATTGGGTTTTGCCAAAACACTGAACAAAAATGCAAATATCTCAGGTGCTGCTCGTGTTAAAGGAATAATGTAAACAACAACGTTTATAGGAAATTAAATATGGTTATCGTATTACAAATAAATTAAATTGTTTTTTACAACCATCGAATGGTTATGACCACATTCATAATAAATTAGATATTACATATTTTCTTAATTCCTCCCTCTGAACACCCTCAACACATTTCATTAATTAGCCATTAAATTCCAAGAATATTTAAATATATTTGGCGTAGCAAAGAACAATGAAAGCAATATTTTACATTTATGCTCGAAATAAAACGTTTCATTATATGTCAGCTTATTGACAGCTCTGACATTGAATGAAATTTTCTCCACTCATGCATTTACTGGTGTGAATGGGATTTCCCTGCTGATGCCTTTATTGCTGGATATAGTCCGATGCACAATGCAATGGGAAACAACTACATGTCATTATGAACCTGTTATTCCCGTATTCGGTCTCGTGAAAATCAGGTTTACCTGACCACAAGATCAATTACCAGATAGAAGTCTGGGTTGATTAAGGGCTGAAAACTTATAAATGCAAATATCTCAGAAATTAATTAAGATAATTAATATTATTAAGAAGGAATTAAAATTTTCAATACGGTTCATTTTATACAATTTTTCGGTCCCACTATACTATCAGAGATATTTGGAATTTTCCAAATTCCCAATAATAATAATAATATAATAATAATTAAGAATATATAATTAAGATATTATTAAGAAGGAATTAAAACTGATGCCAGCCGTTAACGAGCTTTATGTACAGCTTTACATAAAACTTTTAACCCTCGGTCGGGCGCGTCAAGAATATTCCGCCATCGGGTGCGTGTATCTCACAGATCATCCTCAACCGTTTTTACGGAAATACAGTTTTTTAATATATATTTTGCACTAAAATGTTCAGCGTGTGATTAGAAACCATAAAAGAGAAAGTATTTGTTTAAAATAAGTAAATAATTTTTAAAAGGAGTTAATTTAAAATATAATTAAAAAACACAAATATCAAAAGGAATTGTTTAAACGCACATGCCTCAATTATACATAATTCATTTCAATTTGTGAACAATATGAAACAAATGAACTAAATATAACTTCAATCAAAAATAAGTAGCATGAAATCACTTTTAGATAAGACTTAATGAAAACCATCAACAAATTTTAAAACACCAGTTTAATTGTTATTTCTTTTGCAGAGCTGCATTACAATTAGGACAAAGCATGGAACTATGTTGTTAACAAATTTTGTTTTTGCAAATCTCACAACAGTAATTAGTACACCTACATTTATTTTCAGTTTTGCTAGGTTCACATCATTTTCTTTTGTTCGTTGTAGCGGAGGGCCTTTTTTTATGCTGTTCTGTACTTGAGTTCAATGTATGGTCCAATGAGCTAGTGTACTCTTATGAGTCTGTGTAGTCTTAAAGTTTCGTCCTTAGTTCGGTTGGTAAACGTCTACTATTGTCACTCGTCGTGCAATATATCCTTGTACAAGTTCTTTTAAAAGCTCATGTTTAAGCAAAATAATAGAATAATAGGTTTATATGATTCCATTTAATAAAGAGAAACTTAATTGATGTACATATTTATGAAATAAATATTTCAAAAAAACTTCCTAGATCGGGCGCGTGGTATCTAGGAGATAAAATTTAATGACAGATGAAACCCACGACTCCGTTAAACACAGTAACTCAACATACCTTGAGGGGTATCTAAAGCACATAACTCGAAGCATTAAATATAAAGTTCTCTCGTTAATACAAGATTCAAACAAAATTGTGCACCTGAAGAATAACTCATATATATTACTTGCCCCGTTACGTCTCTAGTGGTCGCAGTTGATATGATCGTTACCAAACTCTGTACATAAACGTTTCATGTAAACTAAAGATCATGTCCGGTAATGGCTCAAATCGGACAGGAGAGAGAGGACGTTTAGAGGAGAAGAAAATTGTTCTTGGATTACTAAAATCTGAGTGATTGAGGTAGAAATTATTCTAATTCATTTCAAATTACTCCACTAGCTATAGTAAGTAGTTTTCAATAAAATTAATATGCTATATTCAGATATATTTCATTAATTGCTCATCTTTCCGGTCCATAATAATTCTATATATTCAGCGCTACGAATTTGGCTGCCTTGTTTTGCGATTTTCGAAAACTTTCTTCAAAAATCTATCCATCCTACCTAGGAGATGACGAAAATGAGGTCCGTTCAAAATTATATTATTATATATATATATATATATATATATATATATATATATATATATATATATATATATATTTACCTGTTAACATTCTAGCGTTCGCAATTTTTGTTTAGTCGTCACCAAACTCGGGTTTTAGTTGTTTCATATAAAAAGGAAGATCAAGTTCATTAACGGCTGAAATCGGACCAGTGGGAGGGGGAGTTTAAAGGGGGGATTTTCGAAAATTCGAAATATCTCCGTTACTATACGTTGGATCGAAACATTGTATAGAATCAATCTTATTGCAAATTAAAGTTACTATGAATATTGTTATATACATTTATTCTCTATCTTGAATATTAACCGAGATATTTGCATTTGTATTAAGTGTAACGGACGAGCTATGGTTCCCCGCTAGTTTGGTCGTTTCCGTAACTAATCGGCACTCGTATGGAGATTTCTCTATTGTATAACTTTACGTGGGAAATCTGGTTAGTTTACGCAGTCCTGCGTGACGGACTTTTTTACAATTCAGGCGCTTTCCGTTGTAGACCTTATTAACTTGTAAATTGACTGAATGATTTCTTATTTCCATTTTGTATTTATTTCCGTAAGACTCACGGTGGTGTTTCCAGTATGTAGATTTATCTCTTGTAAGATCTTGTACACCTTCCCGCATGAAATCTCCTTAGTTAACGCAGCGCCTGCGTGAGGGACTTACCAAAATTAAATATACCTATGAGAGAAAATTTCCCGATTGAAGTGGGAAGCCAGGCTGTGTGGCCATCAGCTAATATGCCTGTATTTGAATGGAGTGGTCCAGAACTGTAGTGTTTGAGAGCTTGCCTCCCACTCACTGCCCAAAATCCACGCCACAAAATTTACCGGCGAGTCCTACACTCAGCGATAATAAATCAAACACTACACACTCCTGTTGGGCAGAGAAAATCTATATTTCCCCCCAGGCTGATAAATTGAAGAAATGAAGAGTAATGAACATATATCCAATTCAGGTGGTAACATTTATTTATGTTGAATATACGAACTTTCAGCGGATTTCCCTTAACTCTGCCTTGCCTACCAAAAGTCCCTCAGAGGCACCAGTTTTTTCGTTGGTGGTTATATATTCAAGAGCTGGAGGATTCCCAGTCTTTTCAGAAATGACTATCTTCAATTTTGTTGGGCTTGAGACGCCTGAAAAGAGTGCTTCTCAAGCTTCAGGTAAGTTGTAGTAGACTGGTTATTAGCATATTTCCCCTCAAGGGAAATGATATATTGAGGTTGGTAATAATGGCGCCGATTTATGAAAAACTATAATTCAAAAATGTCCATCGATTCTACACAGGGAATGACGAAAATGAGGTCCGTTAAAATTATATATTGTGTGTGTGTGTGTGTGTGTGTGTGTGTGTGTGTGTGAGTGTCTGTCTGTTAACGCTTTAGAAGTCGCAATCTTTGTAGGTACCAAACTTGATTTAAAATGTTTTCATCTCATACAAAATATAAATTTCTTTGAAGGCTGGAATCGGAAAGGGCAAGGAGGTAAGGTGAAGAAAATAAAAAATTTTTGAAAATTTAATATTCTATAAATGTTTTTCGTACATCCACTCTCTTACACAATTAACAAGCCAGATATTATCATATTCTTTAATTTTCAGCTATCAGTTACTCTCCCGCCCACCTGCATAAAGATATCTACCGTTAACAATTAGTCAATATACAATGAAACCTCATATTCTAAGCTTAAATACCTAATATTGCTTTCAAGTGGCCTTCTTTATGAAAGATCCACGCATATACGTTCTGAGATAACTTAATCCATTGTACTCGAGAACATTCATTTGATTTAAACCACTTCATTCAACCCTAAAGATCTTAATTGTTAATGACTATAATCTGGCCCTAAATAGGGGGGTATGAGCCTTGGAAAATTCAAAATATATCTGTTATTACAGGTATAACCAATTTTGTTAATCTACTGAAGTACGTACTATCTCTTCTACACATTTAATCATAACTCAAATATTGAAATATTGACCCCACGTTTGTGATCGTTACGTGATCGGTGAAGTTTATGTTTGGTTACGAACTTGAATTAATATTTTATGTAAAAAAAAATGAAAAAAAAAAAAAAAAAAAAAAAGCTCAAGTTATGTTTATGGGTGAAATGGGAACTGTGGGAGGGGGGGGGTCAATGTAACCCGCCTCACACTGTTCCCATTTCACCCATTAACGAACTTGAGCTTTTTTTTTTTTTTTTGTCCATTAAATGATTAAATATCAAGTTTCGTAACAAGCATAACGTCCGATCACGGGTAACGATCAATCATAAATTTTGACCGCTGGAGCGTTAGCAGACAGAATATTATATATATATTATATTATATATATATATAATAAATAATATATAATTATATATATATATTTTATTATATATATATATTATGATTGACTGGTTCCGATCTAGCGGTTGCTCGCATTTTTCTGTCTAATCGCTACAATCTTGAATATATATAATCGTTTCATACAAAAAGAAGATCAAGATTCGTTAACGGCTGAAATCAAAACAAGGGGGAAAGGGTGAAGGTATTTCGAAAATTCTTTGATATTTTCCGTTATTATCAAGTCAAGTTCGTGTAAAAAAACATATCTTACGATCACTTGTAACGATCAAACATAATTTGTGCCGCACTAAGAGCGTTAAGCAGTCATATAATATATTATATTATATATATATTATATATACATTGTTTAATTATAAAAGGGACCTCACTTCGTCATCACTCAAGGGTTAGCATCGAATGGACATTTAAAGAAATATTTCGAAAACCACCTCATGAGTACGACCTCAATAGCTGATTTC
The DNA here is from genome assembly GCA_019009955.1 of Riptortus pedestris. Classification (NCBI taxonomy): domain Eukaryota; kingdom Metazoa; phylum Arthropoda; class Insecta; order Hemiptera; family Alydidae; genus Riptortus; species Riptortus pedestris. The sequence goes on from CM032232.1 coordinate 26,674,198, forward strand.
CCTTAAGGGAAATCTGCTAATAATTGAACAAAAAATTACATTAGAGTTTCTAATACATTAAAATATATATAATTCTCATGTTTAATTTCTGTCTCTTCATTGAACACTTTTCCTATTTTTTTATAGTACGGACATTCTCTTGTATTTTTCTTATGTTCATTCTTTTTCTAAGTAGTTAAGAAATAAAAATGATATCATTAATCGATAGATGTTTTTCTTTATGTTGACCTTCCAATATCAATTGCTTAAATTAATTATACTAATATTATTCATCAATAAGTTCTTAAATCACATTTGTAACGTTATTATTTCCATTTTTATATATATTCTACCAATTAGCTGTAGTTATGTTTGATGGGTAATAAGATAAGATAAAGTTCATATTATTATTTTGTGCATACTCAAACCACTATGAAATCCATTCATGGAATTCTCTATGAAAAACAACCTGTTCACAATAGATGAATTGAAAATAGATGCCGTTCTATTGTACACTTCTTACCAAAGAGATATAATACAACCATCCGAGATTAGGTAATAGGTTATCGTCATAGAAGGTTAACTGACGCCCATTACAGACTTTCACTTTTCTATTATATTTGCAAAATTAGAGTCGGTTCCGCTCGTCGGAAAAACTCCTGGGTTCGATATAGGCGACAAACAAAACAAAATTCTTCTATTAATTTGATTCTACTGTGCAAATTTAATATTTAGAAGTTGGCTGCTATATTCCTCTCTCATTCGATATTTTTATTTGATGATTACTAAACTCGGAAAACATATAAAGAAAAAGGTGAGTGGGA